>CAUYON010153746.1:0-31398 GCA_963573935.1 Arctocebus calabarensis
GATGGAGACTTTACCTCTTTCATGTTTACATGGATGGAGCTGGAACATATTCTTCTTAGCAAAGTATCTCAAGAATGGAAGAAAAAGTATCCAATGTACTCAGCCCTACTATGAAGCTAATTTATAGCTTTCATATGAAGGTTAAAACCCAATTATAGCACTAGAATATGGGGAAAAGGGCAAGGGAGTAGAGGGTGATTGGTGGGATCACACCAATGGTGCATCTTAGAAGGGTACAGGTGAAACTTACTAAATGCAGAATATAAATATCTTCATATAGGGATTAAGAAAATGCCATGAAGGCTATGTTAAACAGCTCAATGAAAATATTTCAGATTATATATGAAGTCAGCACATTATGCCCCATGATTGCACTAATGTACACAATTATGATTTAATAAAAATAAAATAAATAAATAAATAATAATCTCTAGCCTTTTCCCCAACATGTTAGCTAGCCTGCAGTAGAGGCAGTTCCTCTCCAAGCTTTGTGATGCCGCCCAAGTACAACAAGAAGAAGAAAGATGCCAGAAAGTCATCCAAGAAAGGCAAAAAACAATCCAGAGGCAAGGCCAAAAAGAATTGGTCCAAAGCAAAGTTCAGGACAAGCTCAACAATTTAGTCTTCTTTGACAAAGCTAAATTTGACAAACTCTATAAGGAAGTCCCCAACAATAAGCTTTTAACACCTGAAGTAGTCTCTGAGAGACTGAAAATTCGAGGTTCCCCAGCCAGGGCCCTCCCAGAGCTCCTTACTAAAGGACTTATCAAACTAGTTTCAAAGCACAGAGCTCAAGTAATTTATACCAGAAATTTCAAGGGTGGAGATTCCCCAGCTGCTGGTGAAGACACATGAATAGGATCCAACCAACTATATATTTGGAAAAATAAAACTTTATTGAACAAACAAACAAACAAACAAACAAACAAAATGATTTCATGGCCAAAAGTACTTCAAGAGGAGAAAATTTTCAAAAAAAAAAAAACCACATTGACAATTTTCATAAATAGCCATAGCCTATTTTTCCTACCCTTATCAGAAGAAGCAAATAAAAACTGCATACTAATGAACATGTACAATTTAGCTGATTTAGTATACATAAAACTCAATGTAAAACATTTACAGACTTTTGATTAAAAGAGAAAGGGATAATGATTTGGAGATTAGGGTGAAGTCAAAGAACAGGTATGGGAGAAATATTTTTTGATTATAAATTTCATAGATATTGTGCCTTATGGTTAAGAGGAAAAGAAGGAAATTCATAGAATTCCCTTGAGAAAACATGATCAAGGGTCTGATAAGCTAGATTTTAGACAGGTCATACACATGGACTCTTGTCACTTCTAACTACATTGAGATTTGGAGTGAGTATAAGGATTGTGAGCTATTTGTCAAAAACTTAGTGAATGAAGAAAGTGATGAGACTGCCAGGTAGAGTACAGCAACAAAGATGACAGACTTTAAAGTAGCTGTGGAGCATGAAGCTCAATTGAGCAGAAATCTTTACTCAAAGGTGCAGTGAGGTGATCTATAGGTGGCATGCATGCTGGTTTAAAGCGTGTCAGCCCTGACCCTTGCCTCACTCTGTACTCCAATACACTATAGTTAGGTAATGAGATTTGAATAATGTAGTCTCAAGAGTTCTGCCAAAAAATAGTGTCTTCAGGGAAATTGATGCTTCCATCAAAATCCTGAGGTGTGGTTAGAATATTATCAGTAGGGTGAAACTGTATGAGACATAAAACAAAGGATCCAAAAGCACAGCTGGAGAGAGGAACTATAGTTAAAGAAGTCAGATTCAAAGTCCAGAGGTACATAAAGATGAGAATAAACGAGTGGATGGTAACTTGACAGGACCACATTTGAAATGTAAGCTAAAACTGATTAGAATTGGCACTTTTAAAGTGTGCGTAGAGAGAGAGTGGTCTCAGATTTTATTATAGAATTATATATTTTTATTTGGAAATGTAAATTTCTCATAATAATATGTGCATTTGAATATACTGTGTTTTTTCATTCACAGTGAATTTTAATAAGTACATTGATTATAACTAGAAATAATAAAGTTGTTTTTAAACATAAGTTTTTAAAATATGAATATGGACAGGCTGAGAGAGAAGATGCTGTTTACCTTCATGCTATTTTAATGTTTCTCATTTTTCAAAGAGCACCCTCAGGCAATGTCTTGTATCTGTTACAGAGACATTAAAAAAAATTCTCTGTTCCCATTAGACATTTGCACATTTTAGAGAAGAGTCTATTCTGTATTTCATTAGTATCATCAATGAAAGGATGGCAGAAAGATATAGTAATTAATGCATATTAAATACATCATATTTTACTTTAATCTATGCTTAAAGACAGTGAAATTATGCTAAACATTTCTACTTTTTAAGTCTTGCTTCAAGTATGATATAAGCAAACCTTATAGTTTTAATGTTAAGTTACTTTTTTATGTTAGTTAAACTCATAGGACATAACACTGATGGGGTTTTGAATATAAATTCCAACTCTCCAACTCTATTACTTATCTATTTCATATGATTCACACCTCTATACTTCATGACTTGAACAAAGGAAATATGATTAATGTATTTTACCATACTGTCATATCATTAAAGTATGTTTATCTTAATGTAAAAAATTGTCTAGTGCAATGTAACATCCATGGTGGTAAAAATCCTTAATCTTTTGTGAATAGTAGGATATTCTCTTTACTTATAAAGATGTTTATAACAAGAGGAAGTGAAAGAGGAGAAGGAAGAAGGAAGATGAGGAGGAGGAGAAATAGGCAACCAATATACTTAATGTTGAAGAGATATAAGGCTTTTCTTTAAAATTAAAGGGGAGACATTGGTAACTGCTACTATGACTTCTGATTATTACTATACTATAGTAGTACTAATAGGGAAGAGACAATGTATTACATTAGAGAATTGAAAAAGAGACTAAGAGTTGGAATAAAATAAACATTTCCATTTTAGAGTGAGGGGCTTCTACATAGCAGAAAGTTACTTCTCATGGTCTGGAGGCTGGAAAGTCTAAATCAAGGTGCAAAAATATTTGGAGTCTGGTGAGTCTCTTCAATTTTAGACTTTAGAATTCTTTCCATGTTCTCACATGATGAAAGGAAAAAGTCCTCAACTTCTAATACCATGACCTTGTAGTTAGGATTTCAACATATGATTCTGGGATAGGGGACAGAAATATTAATTCCATTGAATTTTTCATTTAAAATACTTGAAAGAATTTTCAAAACAAATCATCCAAATTGAAGCAAATTTTACAGCTTCTTTTGCATTAGATTATACTCTTATAAATTAATTATAAAAGTTAAAATGAAATTTAAATGTATATATGTTATTCAAAAATATTAATTAAAAAGCACATTTAAAAAAAGATATGTTTAGCTTTAATGGAGAAAAACTATATTAAGCTGTCCTGAAGACACTACGAGATGTAAATGAACAGAGAATTATAACATGGTAATGAAACTGAGAAACCGAGAGAGATATTTTTTTTAAATTGACCCTCAATTTCAATGATAAACAAAAAAATTCTATTACATGTTTCATTGGACATTGAAAAGCTAACAATATAACATATGAAAAAAGGCCAAGTACCCTAAATAGTCAAGAAAATTTTGAAGAAAAAATTACAGTAATATTTACCTTACTACATGTTAAGAATTATGAACTATGTTGGTTAATAAAGTGTGGTGTTTGAGCCAATATGTACAAATAGAGTAGCAACACAATGTGGAACAAACATGCTAACTGGTGTGCCATGAATCTGGTACACATGTTTCAAGATATTGATTCCCTTAACCCTCAGGACTCTTGAAGGATGCCGAAGGTTTCCAGAGACAGCTGGCTACCTGTACCCTTGCCGGCCTTCCTTAGGCTTCCATAAAAATAGCATCAATTTCTACCAGTGCATGACATTAAAAAAAAAATCTTTCAAAAATCAGTAAAATAAAAGTTAAGAAATAGACACATAGGTATATGGGCTGAACTATAGAGCAGTAAATAGTAGACCTGTGCAGAAAAGAAATAGTGCAGGAGAAATTAGTTGTCATACAAAAAATACAGAATTCAATTTTCATAGCCCATCCAATGAAATACAATGTGCCTGAATAATTAGATAATTATATATAAAAATGAGAAATTTAAAATGTTAGGAAGAAAACATGAGACTACCACATGAAATCAATATAAAGTAATGATTGATGGGCTTAAATGTGGGTGCATGTAGGAGTACTTATGAGAAGAGTCGTATCTTGATGTGCTTGCATTACTAGTAACAGTGATTTAATAAGCTTAAAACCAATATTCAAGTGTTAGTTATAAGTAGGTTAGGAATTGAATTAAGGAAATGATTGCAGAGGATTGGCAGGAAAACAGAAACAGGAGAGATGCGGATGTGAGAAACCCTAAACCCAGTGCAAAATGCACTGTCAGACCTAGCACCTTTAAAACTCAAGAAGCATCTTGCTGAAACTTCATCCCTGCCCCAGCACGACTCTGCCCAGAAAGTGTCTAAGCAGACGATGCTCATCCAGGTGAGGGTACTCTCTCTGGGAGAGTGAGGGCTTTTGTGGAGTTAGGGTATGCCAAATGTTTAAACTTTGCTAAAGATGGTAAGATTTGCTCCAGACCAGATAAAGAGATAAAATATCTCTTTTCTTCTGTCACCTTGGTTATGTCCATAATCGTCTGCCTGTCTGAGCAGAGAGCTTCTTAAGTATTAATTGTCACTCCTCTGATTTGTGTGCATGGCCTATTTGGGGTCTTCTCTGATGTCCTGCTCTCAGACTGTTTTCATGGTTCTATGTTCTGTTTATGTTAAAGATCATAAATACCTTACAGCAATAAAAGGAAAAAGTAAATCCATCCAATTAACCTAGTTTGTTAAAGAAATAGTTTAGTTAGAAAAATGCAAGCATAGGAAGAACCATATCATCATTGTTTGCCTTTCCCTCATAAGATTTATGATTAAAACAATGGTGTATGAAATAAAAGCGGAGTTAGCCTGGAGCAAGACACAGATGCTGTGTTGATCCTCGGGAAGAGCATGCAGCCTCCCAGCCCAGCTTTCTCTTAGACTTTCTCTTGTCTCCTCATTTTTCCTTCATCTTCTTGTTTCCACCAAGCCACTGGGAGGGAACCATAGCATAATCGGTGCTGCCCCCCAACAGTTAGAGACACACTACTTCAAAATATCACCCTGGCAGTTTAAAAAACAGCAGAAGAGGGAAAGTTTCCCTCGTCTTCCCTTTATCCTTTCTTGCCTGAAGCAGGACACAAAACAGAAGAAATTCTATGACTTTTTACCTGATACAGGCCATAAAACCCAAACAGACTATCCCAGAACTAGATCAGAAGACCCTCTTTCCAGGGGTGTCTCCTCTACTCCTGGAAGAAAGGATGTCCTAATCACTAACAGCACGGGGACAAACAAAGAGAAGCTTCTGAGCGAACAGACCTTGCTACACCCCCCCACCTCCAGGTGATCATGGTAACATCTCTCCCTCTGTCCATTCACACTTCTCCCTGACTGTCCACTCTTCACCAAACCTAAGCATAAAAATGAACAAATGTACGTGTTTCTTTGGGTATTCACTTCTGAAAGCTCTTCTGTCACTTAAAGTTTATATTAAATAAATTTATATACTTTCCTTTTGTCAATCTATCTCATTTTATAGTTGCCTGACCCATGAACCTTGTGTTAAGTGAGAAATCTCTTCTTCCCTATATATGATGGTTTATGTAAAACTCACAAAGTGGTATCACATACTGTATATAAATACAGAAAAATGTAAAGTATAGTAAACATATAATACAATGTATAGGAGTGTACACTCCATATACCATCATACTTACTTTTAGGAGAAAAGAAATGAAAAGTAAGAAGACAGGAGTACAAAAGGGGTGTGTAATCATGTTGGCAATGTTTTACATTTTTTTAAGCTGGGAGAAGGAAAAATGGATTCTTACGTTACTATTACTGTTATTTGCATTTTGCAATGTTAAATATCTTATTTAAAAAATTTCAAAGAAGAACATATGTAATAGTAATCAAGATGAGAGTATAGAAGGAATTAAAATATTGTCTTGTTCCAAGCTTATTTTATGAAAAAAATGGGTAGGTAGAAAGGAATCTAGATATGTAGGTTCTGTTATTTCTGAGGTCATTCAAAAAGGGTATTTTAAAAAGTGATGTAAGTATTTGATTTGAAGGGTTATAATTATTGTTTCTGGAACTTATTTCAAATGATAACAAGGCAATATATAAGCAAATTTGTAATTTAAGTTTACAAATGAGTAAATGTTCTGCTCTAACACACTTTGATTTACTTTGTATTTGTTGCATCTCTTTCTAATGTATTTACTGTAGTATTAAAATCCTGTGATATTCAATTTGTCTTCTGCAGGAGGTCATGATTCTGTAGATTGATATTGACAATTCTTTCCTCCAAAATATATCTTAAGGTGACTATTTTCTCCACATCAGAGCTATAAGACGTGACTACATTTAATTCACATAAACAACCACTGGAAGAAATAGAAATAATTTAACAATGATTAGTTTTCACACATGAAATATCTGAATGTTCATTATCTAATAATTGAAAAATAAATTAAAAATGGAAAAAAAATAAGGGAAAAGTCTACCAGGGAATGGCCTCTACCTAAAATTAGCCAATGCTAACATTTCAGTGCTCCCTCTTCTACTGATAAATGTGCTTTTCATATAATTATGATCTCATGCTCTTTAAAATATATTTAATAATTCTTATAATTATGAAGCTGACATAAATTAAAGATATCAATAAAATGTGAAATGCTTCAAGGAAGAAAGTATGAAATAATCTTTCAGCAGATTCTCCTGGCTTTAATACAGTATCTGTCCTTTTTTTTTTTTTTTTTTTGAGACAGAGTTTACCTATGTCACTGTAGGTAGAGTGCTGTGGCATCATAGCTCACAGCAACCTCTAACTCTTAGGCTCAAGCAATTGTCTTGCCTCAGCGTTCCAAGTAGCTGGGACTACAAGGCTGCCAAAATGCCCAGCTTTAAAGATGAGGTCTCGCTGTGACTCAGGCTGGTCTCAAACTGTGAACTCAGGTGATCCACTTGCCTCAGCCTCCCAGGGTGCTAGGATTTCAGGAGTGAGCCACTGTGCCCGGTCAGTATCTTTCCTTTATTGTGGTTCTTCTTAAGTATTATGGGGTATTTTCTTCCATATTCTCAAGTGGGACAGATGTGGAGAAAGTACACTCATCCATCCATAAATTCATTCACTCTGTATTGCTATAAGGTTGGGGTAATTTATGAGATTTTTAATGATAATTAATGGGGCTAAGATATAATTAGTTGATCATGAGGCTAAAATATAATTAGATGATCATTAATGTTTTTCTTCCCAGAAGTAGCCTGCCAGCCTCAAACTGGTTAGAGAACATTTTATTTCTTCAACATTCACAAGCTGCACAAAGATGACGACATAAGCCGGAGAAGAAGAACAATGTAAAATAGATATGTGGGTATGTGTTGATTGTGCTGCTGATAGACTTTGATACATGTAGAGAAAAAGAGCTGATAGGAGATCCATCCATTTTCAGGGAAAACATTCACATTCTCTGGCTTTTCTTCTGCTACACAGATACCATTTTAAACACGAAACCTTTGTTTTTAACCATCCTTCAATTTTCCCTTATTTAAGGAATAAAGCCAGGTGGAGGGGAGTACAGGCATTTCTGATTGCTTTGGGTCTTTCCATTAAACTTCTTAGCACAGATTATATATGTACAGAAGACAGAGTGAATTTTTTTCTGTTGCCTCAGAATTATCAGGGTGGCACTGACTATTGCCAAAAATTGAGTCCGCCTATACGTTTTCACAGTTGTTTAAGAGCTGAAGGAACTGTGTCATCTCCACGACAAGTTTCTTGATATTATAAGAAAGATGCTGGAGGGGAGGCATCAGGCTCACACACAGAGCCATGCTGGATTTCTTGCCAAATAAGGGTTTGGCTTAACTCATTAATTTCTTTGTGGGAGAGAAGAAAGTGCTTCCTTTCCACCTCAAGAAAACAGAGAGTTCAGGTTCTGAGAAAATGACCCATGGAGTAGAGAGCTTAGCAGTGCCTGAGCTGTGAGAGGTGAACATTTCACCTCTTACCTGGATGTCTTCTTAGGCATCTCAACTCTACACCTGCCTGAGCAGGGAGAAGAGAATTGGAGACAGGGGGCAAGTCAAGGAGAAATGGTGGAGAAAGAGGTATTCATACCCTGGAATGTGTTATAAAAAGGACTCATGAACTTCCCCTCAGGTCAAATGGACATCACAAATCCTGCACCATCTTGCTGCATTCCATCCAAGAGTACTGCCCACTGGTGGGAGACCACACCAAGAGTGTACATGCACAGGGCCAGAGATCAATACAAACGTGGAAGGCGTGGAGCTGCAGCTGCACCTTGGATAACAGAGACTTGGAGGTAGAGACATTCCACAGGCTTCCCAAAGAACTCACAGAGGTGTTGCTCTGAGAAGCATCCTTTAAACATTTCACAGAAAAAAAGGGCATGGAAGATCGGGTTGCAACACCTTAAATCATGTCTGTATAAGCATTATGATGAGCACAATGAAATTAAGAAGCAGATGCAGAAAAGCTTTCTGTGTAAAAGTAGGGCATAAATGTACAAAGACAGAGGCAGAACTCTCCTCTGTGCACCGTGGAGGAAAAGGTTAAACACTGAAGACAACTTTAGACAGTACCTGCCTGGAGATGGCACAAACACGATCTAAAGTATCAAGCTTCACCATCTAGCCCCTTTGCCATTCACCTTCCCACAATTTGCTCTCCCTGAAGACTCAAAGTCCTTTTTATTTGTCATATTACTTCTCTAAAAAATTATTCTTTATCAAAGATAAAATATAAGCTGAAATTCAAAGGCTCCTTTTTGAGAATTGCTCATTTTCTGGGTATTTTCCATGGATATGTAAATACACATGTTAAGAAATGACTTTTTATTTTGTTAGCGTGAATTTGGTTATAGGGGCCTGTTCCCACTAAGAATTTGGGACAGCTGAAGAAAAAAAATATTTTTCCTCCCCAACAAAGGTTTCAGTATCTCATCAGAATAAGTCCAAGAAATAGTGACACCCAATGGAGGAAGAAAGACAACTGTGAACAGTTAAAAAAATTTTTTTTTAATTTTCCTCTTCCTACTCATTCTATCTACAGTAGAAAAGCCAAGTTTCAAAAGAGAGGGAGAAAGCCAAAGTTTGTGCTATAGAAAGAATAGTTTGAAACCAAGTTTACAAATTTAAGTCACAAAAGTACACTAAATTGCAATAGCTGTAGTTCTGCCTGTTTATATAATCTGTCCAAGATTCCATTGAGAGAGACAGAAAGGGAAAACGTATCAAGATTCTGGAGAGAGTGATGATTGTAGAAAAGAACAATCAATGTTTCCAGTTTATATGTGAATTCTGCTGATTGAGACACCTTACAAAGCTAGTTGGAGACACGAAATTGGGAAAAGACCAAGACTAACGTGTCTGAGCATTTTTTACTATTGCAAACACAGAGCAAAATTAAAATAATATACTACTTTTTGCTATACCTTTAACTGGTATGGATACGATCTACTTCTAACAACTTCCAACTAATGCAGCTTGACAGTTATTTGAAAAGTTGGCAGAGAGGAAACAACACAGTTGGTTGGAGAAAACAACACAGGTGCTATGAAAAAGAAAAGCAGCCAACCTGTTTTCCCATCATGCTTTGCACAGCTATCTTTCTACACACTCTGGTTTCATTAGCAATTTAGTGTTTAGCATGTTGGTTACAGTAGCTAAGTGTTAATTGGCTATTTGGCATGTTATGCCAAGATGAACCTGATTAATTAAAAGAGGAAGCACTATCCTTTGAGCAACATGACTAGGGCACTGATGTTGATGCCTCAGGTTCAGTATATAATGAGACTTGTAGCTTCAGGCACCAGGAGGCTGCAAGCTCTCAGTCTTTGGCATAGCGCTGAATTAAGTATTAGCTCTGTAGTGGACCCCTGCTTATCAGCAACCTTGCTATTACTCTACCGACCCTGATGTGCATAAGCAATATTTTCATCCTATTCCCAAGAGATTTATCTGGCTGTTGAAGTAGAAAATGAATATTTTACAGTTCACTTGTCTGATCAATTACCTACAAGCTGCTGCAGTATTTTATAGCCAGTGGGAGAGCTGTGTAGGTGATGATAGAGAAATCTGGAGGGAATCTCTTAGCCAATACACAAAAGGGAATAAAACTGTGAATGAGCCTTCAGTAACAGTTCTTTGTTCATATGAGTCTAGCCAGAAATTACAGTGCAACCAATTAATGTATTTAAATGATAATCAGCAGCATGTGATTTCTAGAGGTAAGGACACCTGACAACTTGATCAGAGGTTAAGGAAGTATGAAATGGTTCAAAGCCAACCTTTTTCAAGGCTACGTTTCACTAGGTTTGGCCATTTTTCTTTTCTTTTTTATTTCAGAATAGTACGGTGATCAAAAACTTTGGCGTCATGAACTGCTTTTGTGCTGTTTAAGTCAAAGTTGTAAGTGGGCCTGTCACCCAGATAGAATGCATTATACCTGTTAGGTACATACCATCTCCTCTTCCCCCTCACACATGCTTGGATTCCATTAAGTTTTACTTCCACACACATGGATATTGATTGATTAGTTCCTATTTAATAGTGAGCACACATAGTGCTTGTCATTCTTGCAATACTTCACTTAGAAGAATGGTCTCCAGTTCCATTCAGGTTGTTACAAAGGCGTTATTTCTCTATTTTGTTATGGTTAAATAGTATATGTACATGGTATACATATATCACATTTTATTACTCCATTCACATATTGGTGGGCACTTGAGTTGATTCTTTGAGATGGTGAATTGTGCTGCAAAAAACATTTAGGGGACATGCCTTTTGACAAAAGGACTTTTTTACCTTTGGGTAAATACTCAATAGTAGAACTGATGGGTCAAATGGTAGTTCTATTCTTAGTTCTTTGAGGTATCACCTTACTATTTTCCATAGAGGTTGTACTAGTCAGACGTCCTACCAACAGTGTATAAGTGTTCTTTTCTCTCCACATCCACAACCAACATCTGTTGTTTGGGGACTTTTTGATAAAAGTTATTCTTACTGGGTTAGCAAATCTCATAATTTTGATTTGCATTTCCTCGATGAATAGGGATATTGAGCATTTTTCATACATGTATTGGTCATTAGTCTATTCTTTTGAAAAGCTACTATTCATGTCTTTTGCCTTCTTTATGGGGTTGTTTGGTTTTTTTCTTGCTGATTTGTTTGAGTTTCTCATAGATTCTGTTTATCAGTCCTTTACCTCATGTATACCATCCAATTATTTCTCCCATGTCTGTACACTCTCTGTTTCCTCGGCTGTGAAGAAGTTTTTAATTTAATCAAATACCATTTGTTAATTTTTGTGGTTGCTGTGATTGTCTTTGGGGTCTTCTTCATAAATTGTTTGTTGATGCCACTTTCTCTAAGAGTTTTCCAACATTTTCTTCCATACTTCTTATCATTTCGTGTCTTAAGTTTAAGTCTTCTATCCATCATAACACATAAATTAATTTTTGTGATTAGTAAAAAGCGAAGATCCTGTTTTATTGTTCTACATGTGGCTATACAGTTTCCCCATCACCATTTATTGATTAAGGATTCTTTTCCCCAGTGTATGTTCTTACCTACTTTGTTAAAGATCCGATGGCAATATGAGGATGGCTTTGCATCTGGGTTCTCGGCTCTGATCCATAGGTCTATGTCTCTATTTTTATGCCAGTACCATGCTATTTTGCTTACTATAGCCTTGTAGTAAAAACTTGAAGCCTGGTAAAGTGATGCCTCTCAATTTTTCTTATTGCTTAAGGTTCCTCTGGCTATTTAGAGTATTTTCTGCTTCCATAGTAAGTGTAGAACTTTCTTTGCTAAATCTGCAAAAACTGATGCTGCTATTTTAAAGAGGTTTGCATTGAATCTATAGTCATTTGGGTAGTATAGTCATTAACCATGTTGATACTACTGATACATGGGCATGTTATTTTTTTCCAACTGTTTACATCCTCTCAGATTTTATTGCTCAATGTTTCATACATGTCCCTGAAGAGATCTTTCACATCCTTAGGAAAATGTACCCCTAGGTATTTTATTTTCTTTGTTGCTACTGTGAGAGATACTGCATCTTTGATTTAATTCTCAGCTTGACCTTTATTAGTGTTCAATGCCTGGGATTTGCCACTTGTTTAATGAAGTGCAGTATTATCATCAAAATACAAAACTAATTTTGACTGACAAACTGAAAAATTATACACTGCTCTGTAACTTTCAAAAAACAATCTGAGACTTTATTTTGTTTAACAGAGAGATGTCAGAGACTTTATTTAGATACACTGATAAGTCATTTTCAGTGCCTGAATAAAAAGATGATTTTAAAGAAAGAAACACAAATATTTTCTTAAATATACATTAATTTGGGAGTATTTATTTACATTTGGAAAACTACATGGAAAATGATTCATAGTAAAATTTTACTTTATACATGTAAACATAAATATGAAATTTATATTTGAAATTAAAAAATATATACTGTATACATAACTTTTAATTTAATATATAAATATGCATAAAATAAAAATAAAATTTATGCTTGAAATAAAAAATTTATATTTGAAATATGTACATATAAACATAAATGTAACATTTTTACTTGAAAAGCTATATTGACAAATTTTCATATTGCAATTGTACACACACACACACACACACACTTACACACATATATACACACTCAAACAAGGCTTGGCATTTTACTTCCTCATTTTATCATAATTTCCTTTCCATTTCTTCCCCCTCTGTCTTAGCTCTACAATATAGAAAGGCAAAACTAATTTATGTCAAGGCGTAGAAATTTTAATTTCTTTTTGATGTATTAAAATATCCAAAATAATCTTGGGTGAAGTATTTACATTTTAAAATGAATTTTAAAGTTTCTGTGTTTGCAGTTGTACAAAAGTCTTCTTAAATTATGGAAGGCTAAACACATATTTTATTAGGTTATGAAAATTGCCTTATTCAGAAACCTTAATGAGTAAGATTAACCTATACAACAGATTGGCAAGTGTGTGCCATGTTGAAAATTGCTGAATGATGTCTGAAAATGTTAACACTATCTAAAGCCCTTGATGTAATGCACTTAACCATCATCATTAGAGAACGTTTTATTTCACTGTACACTTTCAAAATAATTCTATCAGTGAGCTGATCTTTGTCTCAATTTTAGTCTACCTTCTCACTTAATTGCTTTTGGAAAAGAACAAAAGTAGAGTCCATCAATCTTTGCTTTACCGATTTTGTGAATAGACCATTTTTATCTCATTAGTTTTGCTGCTTTTTTGGTCATTTAAAAAACTATTTTAAGTCTCTCAATTTTCTCTTTACTTATTTTATTTTTCTTTTGTTTTTTTCTTCTTCTCCATAATAGAATAATGATGAGTTTATTATAGAACAGTTTATTGCTTCTCCCATAGGAGTATACAAGGACAACATAAAATTCTCAGACTTTGCTAAGGAATTTAATCTAAAACAAATACATCATGAAACAAATATCTGGTAGATTTCTTCCTTTGAGACTACAAATCATATGTCACTGTAGGTATGCACACACTCACACACACACACACAAATGCTTTTCTAAACTAAAATCTTTCTCTCCCATTAAAGGGTAATTGAGAGGCTATCTTCATAACTACTATGTTAAGATTTCATCTCTACAGGCCAAATGCGTGGTGCAAACCATAGCCCTATTTCATTTGCTGTGAGAAACAACAAAATACAGGATTTCTCTATGCTGTTTCCTCATCTGTTACAAGAGGATAATGAAGATATTAAACATTAAGTACCTCATAGCTTTTTTCAAGAATAAGTCAAAACATGAAAAATATTTTAAAAATATCCTGACACATAGTTAGCTGATATAAATGTTAACAATTAAAAGGTAGGTAAGTTGGATTCATTTTTCTATTTCAAAAGGATTTTTTGTGGTATACAGACTTTGTTTAAAACAGTCCCTAATCAAGTTCCTTTGTGCACACTGACACTTCTTAGATTGGCCGCTAGGGAATGCCTGTGGCCTTGGTTTCTTCTTGACCCTGTTGCCAGGACACGCGCACATGAGTATTCCCTAGAAGTTTGCTTGTTAATTATGAAGACTTTTAAAACTCTTCCGACTTAATAATGCAGAACCTTTGAAGGTGTGCAGAAATCCACATTTCATCTGAGAACTCAGCGAGTGTTTTAGATGATACTGACCACACAAGTACACCTCTCTCTTTCTCGTTTCTTTTTGCCCTCACCTCAAAACTGCCTTCATGGTATTAGTTCTCTTTTTCATCAAACTTAGTGAGATAATGAGGCAAATTACTACTTTGTCCAGAACTGCTTACTTTTATATGTCTTGCTTTAATGATGAAAGTGAAAGGTTTTCTTTTCCCATGTAAGAATTTTAGAGATAGTCAAATGTGGGGCCTTTACCTGAATGTATAAACCATCTTATCATAGCCAATTATTGTCATTTTGGTTAAACAAGCACTTACTCTGGGGTCAACAGGGTCTTGATATTACGATGATCTGAATTCTTACCTATTTCAACTTCATGAATTTGTACTACCTCTCCCAAATGGAACAGTAGAAGGCTACACCATCTAATCAACAGGGCAAAAGATCACCATTGAAGGGTCCAGGTTCACAATTTTATGAATATATAAAATGATATAGCATAGTTCTGAGTAAAGTTCTTATATAAATTTCCCAAAATATAAAATAAGAAAATTCCTAGCCCATGGGAAAGCATATTTCTGCAGATTTCACAGAACATTTATCAAAGAACATAGTCTTTAGCACATTTACATCACAAATTCTTTTGAGTATTAAACTTTATTTTCCCCTTGTAAATGCTATTAAATATAATTCTTTTACTTGTAATGTTTCCATTTTGTCATTGATTGTTGGGAGGCATGGAATTATATTTTGTTTCCATTTATAGTAGTATCTCAACATACATTTGGGTAAAACTTAATTGATTTTCACATCTTTATGTTTTCCACTCTGACTAAAAAATGCAATGTTTTTATTATACTGCTATCTTTTTGAAAAGAGAAAAAATATGAATAAAAATGCATAAATGGGTAGATGAGAAAGAATTGTTTTTCCTTCTTCAGAATGGTGGTAAAAAATAATGAATTATGTCTAAAACAATTTAAAAGTAAAAAATAAACTTTACTGATTCAGAATTATGATAGGTATAAAGATAGTAATATAGATCTTCCAATTTGCAGATAGTTTTTGCTTGTTGTCAATGAAAGTTCACTCCAACAAGGACACTTTATACCCCATTATGAATTAGAACAACATTAAGAAATCAAAATTACATTGTTACCATGATTAGTGGTTTTCCACATATTTTAACACTTTAGTATGATTTTTATAATAACGTCTTGACCCATGGACAAAAATATAATAGGACTACATTAATGCAATTTTAGGTTAGAGGCTTTTTATAAACCTAATTGTAGAAAGTTGTCGGAAACTAACACCAGCAGAACAACTGTCAACAGTGCCACCATGCAAGTAACTATGAAAGTAACACACTGAAACGAGAAAAGCTTTAAATACTATGGATTCTCTTTATCCAAAAAAACAAACGAAAAATGCTTTTATTTCACTTTTGTAGTTGCCATTGTGAATAAGGAAAAAAATATTATAAAAAAGAGACAGAGCACAGAAAGCCTGAAGGGAACCAAAGAGCTTTCACTGGGATACAATATATTATTGTTTTTCTGTGTTTTCACTGGAATACAGATCCTGCTTTACATGTTCTGATGCACCTGGGTAAAAAAGGAACCCTGCAAATCCCGTTGAGATTTTAACACTACAGTATTATTTTCAAGGATTTTTTTTTTGTTATTTTACAGTAGATCCATTATGCTAGGAGACAATACAGCATTCCTATGGAACGACATGGTGTCGGGTCTCCATTTCCCTTACCAGTGCGGGAAGTCCACTGAAGAAGCATTTTGGAAGAAACACAGAGAAATTTCTAAAAATGACAAATATAAAAGTTTACAGATGTATATTTGGGATATAAATTAAGGTGGTAATCTAATTTTTCTATAATTTCTCCAGACTTACCAATTTAAAAGACTTCCTTGGTAGAAGTTATAAAAGTCTAAAATGTGTATTATTGTTATTAGTTCTTCCTATAAATATGAACATGTGGAACACAGGAAGAGGTGAAATTATTCGGTTAAGGTTGACCCTAACCCTACATACTTATGATTTATGATTTACTCAAGTATATATATTTTAGCCTAGTATATATGTCAAGTATATGTTTTCTTCATTTTGTTTACTTATATTGAAAATACTCAAAATAAACTATTTATGGATGATAATTCTCACTGGAATGAATGCATTGCTCTTTTTTATAGATGCAAGTTCTATTGTATAAAATCAATGTTGACGTTTACATTTCTAAGTTGAAAATCTTATTTTATCAAAGCAGATGATGAAGAAAATTAAAAAATTATTTTTACTGAGGGAAAAAATGTAGAAGAAAATAATCAGCTAAAATTTCAGGACCTGAGTGTTTGAATTCTAGAGGCAGAGACTCAGAAATATTACAATTTTAATCTCTTAGAGTATAATTATCTTGCACAATAAAAAATCACCTCTTACATGTGTTGATATGGTATTATTTGTGAATGGCTGCTGGGCAGAACATCAAAGCTATTTTGATTGAATTCAAGTTTTAAAAATATGTGAGACTAGTAATTTTATTTGTCTGAATGTTTCTCTTTCTCCTTAATGTTTGAATTAAACATTATGAGACAATTGTAAATTCATATGTAGTTGCAAGAAATAGTGCAAAGCTATCTCATTGTAACCTTTTTCTTGTTTGCTCCAGGGGTAACATCTTGCAAAACTATATAAAATAGCACGGCAAGGATGTTAACATTAATAGAGGCAACACAGAACACATCTGTGAGACCACGATGCCTCATGCTGCTCTTTTATAGGCACACCCATACACTTCTGGCCTACACTCCTTCTTTAATCAGAAAGCAATTAATTTTTCCTCCCTTTCTATAAATATCATTTCAAAAATACAAATAAATTCAGATAGTATTCATTAACTTAAGGATCATCTTTTTAAAAAAATTCAGCTTACTTTTGTGAAGTTTTATTTGGATTATTGCATGTATCAATAGCTTGTTCCTTTTCATTGCTGAGATATATTCCACAATAGGAATGTGCCATAGTACCATTCACCCATTAAGGAGCATTTGTTTTTTCCCAGTTTTTTGACTATTATGAATAAAAACACTATCAATATCCATGTACAGGTTGTAGCATAAACATAAGTTTTCAATCTGGGATAACTCTTAAGAGCACAATTGCTTGGTCATACAGTAATTTTATGTTTCATTTTATAAGAAAGACAAATTTTACCATACGACCAATGTATGAATGATTTTTTATTTAAATAAGTCATTCTGATAGTAACATGGCAACACCAAAGTTGTATTAATATACCTTTCCTCAATAGCCAATGATATTGAACAACTTTTCATATGTTTATTTTCCATCTGCATATCTTCTTTGATGAAACATCTCTTCTTGACTTTTGCCAATTTTAACTGAATCGTTTGATTTATAATGTTAAGTTTTGAGAGTTCTTTACATATTTCAGGTATTAGTCTTCCTTTTAGATGAGTGGTTAATAATTTTTATCCCTTTGCTATACCACAAAAATTTTTGTTGTGTTCATTTTGATGAAGTCCCATTTATCACATTTTTCTTTTATGCATTTTGTACTCAATTCTAGCAAACTCTTCCTCAAGTCTTAGGTCTCAAGATTTTTCTCCCTTTGTTCTGAAGTTTTATAGTTTTATGTTTTACATCTAATTCTATGAACTATCTTGAATGAATATTCTTACATGAGGTTAAGTTTTCTGCCTATGTATTTTCAATTGCTCTAGCTCCATTTATTGAAAAGTCTTTTCTTTCTTCTCTTAAATTGATTTTTCACCTTTATCAAAATCAGTTGGTCACATTTGTATGGGTCAGTTTCTGGATTCTTTATTCTGTTCCATTGATGCATGCATGTACCTCTTTGGCAATACAACACAATATTCATTGATATAGCTGTAAATTCGTGAACTAAGGTAGATGAAAATGGAATATATATTAATTCTTCTAGATATTCATTTATTGCCTGTATAAGTATTTTGTGGTTTTCAGCATGCAAACCCCATATACGTTGTGAAGAATTTAGATTTACATATTTCTTTTTGATTTCATCAATTCTCAGTGGTGTTATATTTTTAGCTCTGCTATTGATGTATTCATTGCTAATACTTATAAATAAAATTGAATTTTGTATGTACATTGAACTTAATTATCAATTAGGTGTTTTTTGGTAGATCCCTTGGGATTGTCTTCATAGACAGTCATGGCATTTTCAAATAGAGATAGTTTTATTTCTTCCTTTACCTTTCCTTATCTGCATGATTTTAAAGTGTTATTTATTTATTTACTTACTGCTTTCTCCCTAGCTGGCACTTGCGGAAGTATGTGATTAAGAATAGCAAGAACAAAACTCTTTGTCTGTTTATTAATCTCAGAGGAAAAGCAGTCTTTCGCCATTAAGCATAATGCTAGTTGTAGGCTTTCTATTGATGCTTTTTTACCAAGTTGAGGAAGTTCTTTTCTATATCTATTTTTGTGAAGTTTTTTTATCATACATGATGTTGAATTTTATGAAATTTTTTTTACTGCAATGACAGCTATGATCATATGATTTTCTTCTTTAGCCTCCTAAAATGAAAGGTTTTATTGACTGATACTCAATTATGACACCAGCCCTACATTCATGGAATAAACCTTAGTTGATGATATGTAATTCATATATGTATGTCTGTATGAGTGTGTGTGTGTGTATACATATACACACACATATAATCAGAATTCTATTTGCTCTAATATATTGCTAAGACTTTTTATATCTATATTCATAATAAATATTGGTCTATAGCATTCTTTGTGTATCTTTGTCTAGTATTTCCTATATCAGAGAAATACTAGCTTTAAACATGGAAGGACAAGTTTTCCTTTCTCTTCTATTTTTTGAAAGAAAATGTATATAATTGGTGTTAATTTTTCTTTAAATGTTGGATTGAAGTCTTCAATGAAATAATCTGGGAATGCTGATTTCTTTGAGGAAAGTTTGAGACTATGAATTCAATTTTTTAAGGTGTATAGGGCTATTCAAATTATCTATTTCATATTGGGTGAGTTGCAGTAGTTTATATTTTTTTTTGAGAAATTGACCTGTTCCTTCAAGGTAGTAAAATTTCTTTTTGTGGAGTTATTTGTAGTATTCCCTTGTTATCATTTTGATGTCTTCATGGATAATTTATATCTTCTCTTTTTTTTATTTCACAGTCTTTCAATAGGTTTTTCAATGTTATTAATAATTTTAAAGAACACTGTTCTTGTTTTACTGGTTTTCTCTGTTAGGTTAGTATTTTCAATTTCATTGATTTCTGCTCTTTCTTTATTATTTCCTAACTTTTGTTTTCATTTGTTTATGTTGCTTTCCGTTTTGTATTTTCTTAATTAGAATTTATATTATTAAGTTGAGGCTTTTCCTTTTTTTATATATGAGTATATGTATTGCTATAAATTTTCCTTCAGCACAGTTTGAGCTGTGTCCCACATATTTTATTGTGCTATATTATCATTTTCCTTTAGTTAATGTAATATATACTATAATTTTGTTTCTCTTGAGAATACTTTTATGATATATGAATTGTTTAGAACTGCATGGTTAGCTTTTCAAGTGTTTCAAGATGAGTATTATAGAATGAGACACTAGGGGACAGGGCTGAGAACTATAGGCGAGAATCAGGTTCAATCAGAGTGTCACTTATCCCTCTCACCTTACATGAAATAATCACAGTATCATTTACAGTGATTTTAAATTTTCTCCACCCTGAAATCACCATGACACTTCCAATACAATCACATAAAGTATGAAAATAGAATGGAACCTAGTTCTAGGAATTACTACCCAAATTCTTAGTAAAAGCCAGTCATTTACCCTTGAATTTTCCCCCCTCAATTAACAAGATTTTCATAAGACCAAGTGTACCTGGTCTTTTCCAGTGTACCTCGTCTTTTTGAGCCTGCCTGCTTTCTGAGAGTGTAATTTTGTTTTCAATAAAAATACTGTGACTTGCTTAGCTTACATGGTGCATCCTGATTTTTTTCCTCCTGAAGAGCACCCAGCAAAACCTCCATTTGGGGTTGTTAACAGGAAGAGCTAATTAAGAGTTACAAGTCCCCACAAGTGGTCTACCAATACCTCTCTTGCTGAGAGATGTAGGAGTGTCTCTTTACTGTTTCCCTTGTGGCTTCCTTCGGATATGAAGTCATTAACCAATCTGCCCACACTTCATAATACTCTTACATTAGTTTTGTACATAATGTCCATGGTTTTAGTTGAATTTAACAGGAGGAAGAAGTGAAGAACATTATTTATATCTTCATGCAAGTGGAAATCCCATGGATTTAGAATGTGATTTGAGATTCTTAGCATGAAATTTCATCTGTTGCAAAATTACTTTTTGTCTTGTACCTCTGACTGATTCCTTTTTATAAGTCCCTTAACATCATAGTTTTCTTTCCACAGACTTTTTTCATTTAAAAAGAGATTATGTTATATTGGGTCAATTAAAAGTTATTACCCTCCTTTACATTCTGAGGCTTATAAAAATGTTTGAAAGATATTTGATGGTTGGTCTCCTTATGGTATTATAAAAATTAAATAAACTGCCTTACAACAACAATTTCCCCATAAGTCATGTTATTAATCCACGATTCATACACTTATGAAAAATTATACCAGTCCATTTCTGATTGGAGACAATAATGTCTTTTTAATGCAATAAAGTTATTCATAGCACCAATCAAATTGCCACTACTAATAAAGGACCACCTATTTTATGCTAGATATTATACTTGGTGGAAAATATATGAACAAGTTTTTTTATGAATTTATATTGGAGGACCCCAAAATGCAAACAAGTAATTATAAATGCCGAAGTAACATATAACTGGGAAATGTCTGAAACAAATTAAAGGAGGATTCTTTCATGTGTAACATGAAATCTGGAAATGCAGCACTTCAAAAGATCCTCAGGGATCCAGAATCCTCTTTATTCCCGTCTCCTTAGCATTTGATCTCACTTTGTAGTCACAAAAGGGAAGAGAAAAAGATAAACATATGTCTTATAAGTCTCCCCAGATGACTTCCTCTTATACCTCACTTTCTGTTCTGAGCTACACCTAACTAAAAGAATCTGGACTATGTTGTCATGTTCCTTTAAGAGGACCACATAGCTACTAAGGAAACATGGGGTCCTACTAAAATGGGGTCTTACTGAGTTCAAAACAAAGAAAAAATATAGCTATAGGAGGAAGTAAGGTTGTTACCATAGGCGGAGACTACAATGAGGTGCTAAAGTTCCCAATTCGTGGAAAAAGAAGGAAATGTGTTCCTGCTGAAGAGAATGGCATAGTAACATTTCTAGTAGTTCTTAGGGAAATGACGAATAGTCTTAAATAAACCTAACATGGGAGGAGAGAGAATACGGCTAGAAATACAGGGGAAACCTTATGTTGGAGCTTAATTGTGCTGGATTGTACCTGCTATGTTTAAAAAAGGCAGGCACTATTTCATAGGGATTAAAAAGGTTCAAAAAAGGTTTTCTAATAGATGAATGATATCAGATTTATGGTTGGAAAAGAGAACTCTAGTGATAGATCAGAAAGTGACTTAAAGGAAGACTAAAATCACACCAGCCTATCTTAATCTTCACTAAAATCTAAAGAAGTTAGTCTTTTATTATTTTATATAAGCCATTCTATCTGCTTGATGATTTAAACATATTCTTTCCTAGACTTCCACAGCTCTGAAACATCCTCTTGACTTAGAGAGATTACAATTACACACAAAATTCCATGTCGGGCTTATGCTTTTGTAGAAGGCAGGCTAACGTGTTCTGATTTGTGTCCTGTGTCTGGCTTATGCTGCCAAGATTTGCTATGGTGTCCTTGGCTCAGACTCTACACTGGGCCTGTTGGGTTGTTGGATCTGTGAAAAACATAGGGCCGATAAATCTCTCACTCAGTCTGCACTATTGTTTTTGTCTATTTGTTTATGAGATTGATTAGATTGTAAAGAAGTTTAGACTAGCTTCAGTTCTCTATTGTTCAGATAATGGAAGATAAGAAAAATTTCAGACTTTTTATATGGCTTCAAGTATTCTGTGCATGTATGATTTGCATTTCTAAAACACATATTTAAATATTTTTAAACTTCATAAATAGACAAAACACCCAAATGTAGGTCTTAGTATTTGTTAACACATCAGTGGTTATTGTTAACTTTTGATATCACGTTCCACTCATTTTTGTATAACCCCAATAACATTTTCTATCCCTTTCTGATCATATATTTGTTTATAACTTTATTCACATCATTCTATGAACTTGAGGCTGTGCATGACTTTTCATAATCATGTTTGCAAACCAGCAGTCTTCATGGCAGACCATAAATGGGCGTTATTAAATGCCAGATAAAGCTAAATGCATACTCTTCAGTGTTGTACAGAACCAAGTGAACATGGAATTAAGTCCTCATAATGCTGCATGAGGCATGATGAATGATTTTCAAGTTTATTCTACTTTTAGAGTATATAAATTTTATGTTCTTCATAAGATCTGTCTAAATTTATGCTTATAGAAGTTAATTATTTTGAAGTAAGGTACAAATAATTATTCTTAAAAATAGAACTCTATCATGTTAGTAGCAACCAACTTAAAAGTAAACTTTGATAATGGCACTGATATAATTAGGCTTCAAATCAAAGTACAGTTTTACACTGCTCTGTCAATGATTATTTTTTCAACCAGTATCAATCACATAAACAATAGTGCCTACATCCAAGGGGTAGCTTAAAAAAGTTCATGTGAATTCACTCAGAGACAAGAAACTATAATGTCTATAGAGTTTTACATATATTCAGTCAACCAGTGACTAAATTCTTGAAGAATTTTGTGTCATATAGTTTTGCATAGTAGTGTTGTGGTCCCTGAAAAGTCTTTGTATCATTTTAAACTTAGAATAAATAATGTAAACCATTAGGATGTCATCCTCCTGCTTTTATTATGAATGGCTTAATGTTATTAAAAAGTTGAAGTAATATTTTCAATTCAGTTGGGGGAGGGGCAAAGGGAATGGGGGAAGGGTTGGGGTGCTCTCACTGAATGGGCATGGGGTGAGGTTGTTTTGTGGGACATAACCACAGAGGGACTTTATCTAACAAAATCAAATGTGTTGACCTGGTTTTTTGTACCCTCACATTAACCTGCAATACATTATTTTTCAAAGAAAAAAAGTTTAAGTAATAAGTAAAGTGAATTAAATTCATTGCATTTAAAGGACAGGCACATACAAATAGTGGGGGGAATGATGGATAACTAACATCATAATAAGTATATGATATGGATCAATTGCATGGAAAATACTGTTAGCACCACTGACAGATAACCCAAAACAGAAACAATTCCAACAATTATCATCAGCAACATTTGTCCAAAAATTGAAATTATGCGGAATATTTGTTAGGCCAGAAAACTTTGGGATACTTTATAATAGTTTCTATTATTTTTATTTTCTTTTATTTTAGATTTTTTTCCTATGCCTATGGGAAGCTCTGTGACTATTCCAGAAAGAGAAGAAGGTGAAAAAGAGAAAAGGCAATATGATGCACTAGTTCTTATCATACGACCATTCCTCTGCTTGCCCTCTCAACTCCAGTTACACTGGCCTTGATATTTCTAAACCAAGCCCAGTCCAGCCTGCATCAAGGCTTAGTAATTTTTCTTATCAAGTTATTTATTTCACTCAGGTATCTCCTCAAATGTCACCTTTTCAAGGAGTTTATCTCCATCTCTCCCCTTACATTGCTTCATCTTCATAAAAATCAGCATTCTCAGAGAAAATGTGGTTTATATTTATTTGTTAAATTGTTTGTTTTCTGTTTCTTCCACAAGAATGTCAGTTCTGTGAGTGCAGGAACATTTGTCATTTTGCTCACTGCTAAACACACAGAAAAAGTAGTTGGTATTTAGTAGAATATTCAAGGACTTTTCAATTGAAGGATAAATATTTCAGAAATTTCAGCCCTTATAAAACTTAGAATTTTTTTTTCTTGAAGAACATGATTCAGGAAAGAATATGATTTTTTGTTCCTAAAGTTTTTTTTTAAAGTTTATCTCAGACATAAAGGATACATTAAGAAGAAATAAAGGAAAAATAAACAGCAAAGACTTGTCAGAGAGAGGGATCCTGAACCTAGAATGCGAGCTCCAGTGTAACAAAAGCCAACTAAAAAGGGGATGGTTGCTGGGAACTGCGTCTTCGGACAGGATTGTACATCCCATGGGTAAAATCATATGCCCTAGCAAGCATGGAGTAACAAAATATCTCATTCAACCTGAAAAGGGAACTGGAATATTTCAGTAGTTATTAGAGAGGTTTGAAGACCTACCTAGTACTACTAGGAGTGGTAGTCCAAATAACTGGTGTTGCTTAACCTCACTAGGACCCTTGGTACACTTCTGAGATTAGGAAGAAACACTCAAATAACCAGTTAAGTTACATCCACCCTAATAAAATGGGACTCGGTGAAGAAATTGTGATATTAAATATTCACAGTCCTTGTATGCTTGCATTTATGAACTGAGGTTCACAACTGCTCCAATTAGCAAGAAAAGAACAAGTGATCCCATCTTGGGGTGGGCAAGGGACTTAAAAAGAAACTTCTCTGAAGAAGACAGGTGCACAGCCTACAGACAAATGAAAAAATGCTCATCATCCTTTATCATCAGAGAAATGGAAATCAAAACTACTTTGAGATATCATCTAACTCCTGTAAGATTAACCCACAAAATCCCCCAAAACCAGAGATGTTGGCATGGATGTGGAGAAAAGGGAACACTTCTACACCGCTGGTGGGAATGCAAACTAATAAGTTCCTTTTGGAAAGATGTTTGGAGAACTCTTAGGGATCTAAACATAGTCCTGCCATTTGATCCTACAATTCCTCTACAGTTCAAATTAAATGAAAGTCTGTGCATTTCTGATTTCTATTTGCTTATTTCATATCATACATACAGGTGGATGTGAAGAGGGTACATTAATTTAAACACTTGACACTTAGACAACAGGGGAATTTTTCACTGGCGTTTCATTCAGTTTTTAACACTCCATAAAGAATGTTGGCAAAAATGTACTGACATCTGTACTGGCAGTGTGAAAGCACTGAGGTCAACAACTGCCGAGATGGCAAGTATGAATCTATTGCCGAAATATGTTCAAGTCAGCACCACATGTTGCAGAGAAATTATAGAAGCCAGCATCTTTCAAAAACAGTTTGGGGAAATGTCACAAAGTTGTCAAATGTATTAACAATCATATTAAATAATAGGCTTTTCCAGAAATATTTGTAACAGTCTTGAATCAAGGTTGAAGTTTAAATACATCATATGAGACAAACTCATTATTTTTGTGGATAAAAGCAATCCATTTGCTTAATATCACAAACACGTTTGTACAATATGTTTGGAATGCGTTGGATATTTTTATTTTTGAATAAGCTAGAAGTCTCTATTCGGGAGTGGGTCACGCTTTTGTTAAAGTGCAGACTGCAGCAGTTAAAGTGTAAGTGAATGGATTTCAATTTAACAAGACAAATAGAAGAAATGTTGAGTGTCTTGAAAATGTAAGCCAGTAACAGAAACAAATGTCATCAACATAACTGAAACTCAATAAAAAAAAAGTACCATCATTCACTTATTACATCTTAAGATGTATTTGAAAAATTATTTTTCATCACAAATAGGGTTCTAAACTAACTGAGGAGCCCAGTCTCCCACTCATTATAAGTGTTTGACCAGAGGATGTAAGCAGTAATTAGAGGTTGCTATTGATTGAACTGGTTTAAAAAAATAGTCTGTACTATTAAAGAATCCACTACAATTTAAATGAAGAGCATACAAATCTTTATTGTTATATCTTCCTATTAATACATGTTAAGTTTTTATCTGTTCAACTAATCAAAACAAATTTATGAGGTGAAATAGAT
The DNA here is from genome assembly GCA_963573935.1 of Arctocebus calabarensis. Taxonomy (NCBI): domain Eukaryota; kingdom Metazoa; phylum Chordata; class Mammalia; order Primates; family Lorisidae; genus Arctocebus; species Arctocebus calabarensis. The sequence goes on from CAUYON010153746.1 coordinate 26,349, forward strand.
ATTAAGATTTGTCCACTAAATTTTTCATGCAACATCCCCTAATTTCTTCTTGTTTATTTGTCAAAATATTTTATGATTTCTAAAATATTCATTTTTTAATGAATCTACTTCACGTAAAGTTAAAATTGAACTTAATTGATGTATATTACTAATGTCGCACTTTTATTTGCTCTACTTGCTAAGATTTTGTGTAAGATTTTGTTTTTACGAAAATGTTTTTATTTCTCAAATACTTTGAAAATTGCTGCATAGTTATTGTCAGCTCACTTTGGAATTTAATGGATCCTGAAATTGTGATCGTCTTTCTACACATAGTGGTGAGAAAAAAATTATGACACCAACTCTACCTTTCTAGAGACTTCTCATAGGGAGAGACTCACATACATAAAGATGTGAAATTATAGCTATCAAAAGAACTATGAAGGAAGACCTAGGCTGCTAAGATATTTTTAAATAAGTCATAAAGGCAGGGAAAGCTTGCTGCAAGCAGCAGCCTCGTGTTGAGGTCTGAAGAGTTACTAACATGGTAAGGAAAGCCTCTGAGAGCGAGGAGCATGTACAGGAGGCCCGTGGCAGCAAAGCACTGCCGGCTGGGGCAGCGTGGAAAGCAGGAGAAGCGCCCTGCAGCAGGCAAGGTTTGGGTTTGGGACCTCAGTCTTCATTTCAAGACCAGAGGAAAGTTGCTGAAATCATTTCAGTTAGAAATGATTTGCTCACATATAAGCTTCAAAGAATCAATACTGGCTTTATGAAGAGATAGAAAACAAAGGTGATGGAATATTCCAGAAGAGAGAAAATGATAACTTCAGCTGTCCAGGTTTGTGAGATAATAGAAGACAGATTTGATAATTTATTTTTGAGTGGAATTTACCCGCAAAAATTCTGTGAGCACATAAAGTGTTCTTTGGGTTTATTTGTTGCTTGGGTTTTAAACTTAATAGCATAGAAGGTAACACTCTCCACACCTTATTTCAGGCCTCTGTTTCTTCTGGTGTAAAATACAGGAATTAATTTCTTCATAGCTAACAATACCAGCCTTAACCTATGGATGAAGGATTCACATATAGTCAGTTTGCTCACATGTTGTGTTAAACCTTTCCTTTAATGAAATATTATGGCAGATCTGAATTATATGCAAGGAATTGGAATAAATTATGAATTCCAGTTAATAATGTAAGGGTTAAAGTTAAAATGGATTTCTACTGAAGTTATTTTTAATGAAAAATACTATGTATTATCTTTCTTTCTTTATAATTTTCTGAGGTGTTGCCTCATGCCATTTTCTGCTATCTACTTCTCTGCCTTTTTTTAAATACATGGAATCACTCAGTTCCAAAAACCCATTTAAGGCAAAAATAGTTACTAAAAACTCTAATCTCATTCCTTTTACTCTAGCAACCTTTGAAGAGCTTACAATTCTTGATCAATATTTGCTTGTGCTTTTCAGGAAGGCTGCATTTGCATAGTTACAGTATATACTTTATCCTGTGTGCTTTACCTGTTGAATGTACTTTGTACCCAGCCATACTGTTTGCCTTTCCAGTAATTATAATGTTGACCATAAAGAATGAGAAAAGTAAAATGTGGTGATAGGCATTTTATCATCCTATTGGAGATTGCAGACACAGACTGGAAATAAAGCTGGACATAGTTATAACATCTTTAATAATGTTATAAATTCTTCTGAAAATGTACTTTTAATCTTAATTTCTAACTTTATATCTTTCCTTGGGTGATATTTAAAAATATAAAAACATTACTAAAATGAATATTTGTGCTATATATGTTATTTTAGTCTTTATTTTAAGTTGACCACCCAAGGGACTGTAACAAATTGGTCAACGTATGGAGGTGGCCAATGTAATGAACTAGGTTTACTGTACTGATACAATACATGGGGTACATGTTGAGTCTGTGAAAATTAGAACAATGTAAGGAGGTAGTCAATATTGGGAGGTGGTCAACTATGGCGGTTCTACTGGATTTAATTATTTATACATTTATTATTTTCTAAAATCTTTATTTGTGGTATAATGTCACTAAGTTCCATAACAAATTGCACATTCCTTATTCAGTAACATAAAATTGGTTGAATATTCTGTTTAATTCTTTCTTGTGAGAGGAAGACCTAGCTAGCAATCAATGCACTGCTGTTTAACATAAATTTAAGCTAAAATATTTTCTTTCCATGAAGATTTTTTTATTTTTCTGGTAATAGGACCATTGGTTTAACCCTTAATAGTACATATAATTTATGGTTATGTTTTTCTCTGTTCTCTGTTAGGAAATAGGACTTGACATAGGGGAAAGCTCTAGTAAAAAAGTCAAAGAACTTTTTTCTGCAAGTCAAGTAATCACCCTGAGCTTCAGTTTCCTCATAAATAAAATTGATATAACAGTGTCTTTCCTGTTTAATTTATAGGATTGTTTTGAGTAACAGATGGGGTAATAATTTAAAAGAACTCTACAAACTGTAAAGTATTCTGCTAGTAAAATATATCACCATTTCTGGTGGGAGGCCTTTTGTTATACAAACAATGCGTGCTCACTAGTTTTGTCAACACATGCTTGTGGTTTGCAGTAGCTTTCCATGACTGCTATAATAAGCTACCAAAAAACTAGGTGGCATCAAATAATGACTTTTTCTCACTTAGAGTTCAGGAGGCTGAGAGTACCTTCCCTGGGCTAATGAAAAGGTCTCAGCAGGGTGAGTTCTTTCTGAAGGCTCTAGGAGAGGGTCTTTTCTCTGACCTTTCTTTGTTTCTGGTGGCCACCTGCGTTCTTTGGTTTATGACTCCCGTATTGGTACGACTCTAGTCTCTTGCTTCCACAATCACATTGCCTCCACTCTTTTCTTCTGGGAAATCTTCTAGTTCCCTTTTCTTAGAAGGCATCCTGATTATATTTAGGGCCAGCCTTGATAACTTAAAATAGTTGCCTCATCTCAGGATCCTAAATATAATCATGTCTGAAAAATTCCTTTTGCCATGTAAGACAACACTCTCAGTTTCCAGAGAATAAGATGTATAGACATGCCTCAGAGATACTGTGAGTTAGATTCCATCCCACCACAATAACATGAACATCACCATAAAGCAATCACATAAATTTTTTGTTTGACTTTGCAACACACAAAAGATATATTTATACTATAGTGGATTGAGTGTTAAACAGCACTGACTTAAAATATATATATACTTTAATTTAAAAACCCTTTTTTGCTAAAAAAGATGGTAATGATCTCCTAAGCCTTCGGCAAATCATAATCTTATTGTTGATAGAGGGTCTCTTACCTCAATGTTGATTGCTGCTGACTGATCAGGATGGTGGTTGCTGGAGGTGGGGATAGTGGTGGCTATTTCTTAAAATTTGACAAAAATGAAATGTGCAACCTCTATTGACTCTTACTTTCATGAAATTTTTCCCTATAGTACATAATGTTGTTTGATAAGAGTTTTACCCACTATAGAACTTCTTTCAAAATTGGAATCCATCATCTCAAACCCTGCTGCTGTTTTTAACAACTAAGTATATGTAATATTCCAAATCTTTTGTTGTCATTTCAACAATATTTACATCTTCACCATGAGTAGATTCTACAATGTTCTTTGTTGGTCCATTAAGAGGAATTCCTTATCCATTCAAATTTAATCAGAAGATTGCTGCAATTCATTCATTTCTTCAGGCTCCATTTTCAAACCTCTGAAGTCTTGAACCTTTTGATCCCTCTTGAATCCATAAAAATTAGAATCAATTTAACTGATTCCCATTAGTGCATATATTTTGACCTCCTGTCGTGAATCACAATTATTTTCTTAATGATATCTGTAAATTCTTAGTAGAAAGTTTTTGATTTACTTTGCCCAGATACATCAGAGGAATTACTATGAAAAGCAACTAAAGCTTTTTGAAAATTCATTTCTTTTTTTTCTTTTTTCTTTTTTTTATTTTATTGTCTTTATTATTAAATCATAGCTTTATTATTAAATCATTAAATCAAGACAAATCATTAAGACTTTATTATTATTGTACAATAGTGCAATCAAGAGGTACAATGTGCTAGTTTCATATACAATCTATTTTCATCAAACTGATTAACATAGCCTTCCTGGCATTTTCTCAATTATTATATGAAGACATTTGTATTCTGCATTTAGTAAGGTTTGCCTGTACCCTTCTAAGATGCACTGTAGGTGTGGCTTCACCAATTACCCTCCCTCCACCCCAAATTCCTCCCTCCCCTCCCTACCCTTGCCCCTTTCCCCATATTTTTGTGTTATAGTTGGGTTTTACACCCTTCATACGACAGCTATAAACTAGCTTCATAGTAGGGCTCAGTACATTGGAAATTTTTTCTTCCATTCTTGAGATACTTTGCTAAGAAGAATATGTTCCAACTCCATCCATGTAAACATGAAAGAGGTAAAGTCTCCATCTTTCTTTAAGGCTGCATAATATTCCATGGTATACATGTGCCACAATTTATTAATCCATTCGTGGATTGATGGGCACTTAGGTTTCTTCCATGACTTAGCAATTATGAATTAGGCTGCAATGAACATGCTGGTACAGAGGTCTTTGTTATAATGTGATTTTTGGTCTTCAGGGTATATACAAAGTAAAGGAATTATAGAGCCGAATGGCAGGTCTATTTTTAGATCTCTAAGTGTTCTTCAAACATCCTTCCATACGAAATGTATTAGTGTGCATTCCCACCAGCAGTGAGGAAGTGTTCCCATTTCTACACATCCATGCCAACATCTCTGGTTTTGGGATTTTGTTATGTGGGCTAATCTTACTGGAGTTAGGTGATATCTCAAAGTAGTTTCGATTTGCATTACTCTGATGATTAAGAATGGTGAGCATTTCTTTGTGTGTCTGTATGCTGTGTGGCTGTCTTCTTTAGAGAAGTCTCTCTTCAAGTCTTTTGCCCATCCTGAGATGGGATCACTTGTTCTTTTCTTGCTAATACGTTTGAGTTCTCTGTGGATTCTGGTTATTAAACCTTTGTCGGAGGCATAACCTGCAAATATTTTCTCCCATTCTGAGG
>CAUYON010153747.1:0-19457 GCA_963573935.1 Arctocebus calabarensis
CTAAGGCAGTTCTTAGTAATAAAAACAAAGCTGGGGGTATCACCATTCCAGACTTTAGGCTGTACTACAAAGCCATAGTGGTCAAGACGGCATGGTACTGGCACAAAAATAGAGACATAGACATTTGGAATCGTATAGAAATCCAGGAAATGAAACTATCAATTTACAACCACCTAATCTTCGATAAACCAATCAAGAACATACCTTGGGGAAAAGACTCCCTATTCAATAAATGGTGCTGGGAAAACTGGATGTCCACATGTAATAGACTGAAACTGGACCCTCACCTTTCTCCACTCACAAAAATTGATTCAAGTTGGATAAAGGACTTAAATTTAAGGCATGACACAATAACAACCATGAAAGAAAGCATAGGAAAAACACTGGTTCTTATTTCTTAACTGGATTACTGAGTTCGGGGGATAGCCTATTAATGAATAGAACTAAGAAAACAATTTCTATGCATGGACTCAGCATTCATAGCTCTGAAAAAGAAGCAAATCTGCTTGACCTGAGATGATAAATTTTAAAAACACTTCATCTAGATATCTTTTCACCTTCAGGGTGAATAATAACTACATGAAAGGTTAGTAGATTTAATTTTTTAAACAATTTTTGACTTAAACTTTTGATTTTCTTTTGTAGATTCTTCTAAAGAAAGCAATACAATTTATTTTTTAAAACCTTTTTAGATGTTTCTATACATCACTGGGCAACCATGGGTGGCCTAATTTGGTAGTCCTCATTTTTAAAAGAACTTATTGAAGTGTGGTGTTGTTCATCTGGAATGTTCCACATGATGGCCATTGTTATTCTACATTATCTTTAGTAAGAGTTCACCATTTTTGTAAGTATTTGCTTCTTCCAGGGCCTAATATTTACCCATATCAAAGGCAAGGCAGACACACTCAGAAGGTGGAGTACCCAGTTCTTTTATGTTGAATCTTAGGTCTCTCAGAGTCCAAATAAAAACCCAAGAAGGAAACACTACAGAACTGGGTCATGTAATACTTTCTCACGTGCCTGCTGGCATGGACATCTCTTGAGGCTGGTGGGCACCATCCTGATCTGTGTCTAGATTGTCCTCTCTTGGTCATCTTATTTTTTGTTGATAGGTTGCTCTATTAACTCTAAATTGCCCAAACTGTTGACCAGTCAAGTTGTGCCTTTGGCCCTATTATCCCCTCAACCAACTTAGCCAATGATTTCTCTCTCCCTAAGGATGCAAGAGCAAAAAGGATAGATCCCAAATTCCTGCAAAGTCTAAAGGCTGGAGTTCATCCTCCCATAAGTAATATCTACTTTATTACAACCATTGCAGCCATTGCTGTGGTTCATTACATACCCCTCACTCCCTGTTCTGTAGATGTTAAAACCTCTTCAAGGTTGGTGCTCTTTTGTCAGGAAAGAATGCTGGTTTGGCCCTTAGGAAATAAAGGAAAAAAAAAAACAATTGGTTAACATTAAAGCAGAGACTTCCTTATGCTGACTCAAGTAGACAAGAGTTTCTCATTTTCAAGAAAATCTGGTCTGGTTTGTAGTGTATCTGCTTCCATAGAGTTTCAGTTTGCTTATGTGGCATTTAGTTTAGCACCATTTTTATATCTAAAACTGCAGCTCCAGCCTGTGACTTGCTATCCACTACAAACCCAAAAGGTCATATGCTTTCTCCTAGCACAAACTAATCTTTGGTACCGACTCTAAGGTCATTGGTATGTCATAATTATTTGCGATCTTAATGTCTCAAAAATGGATTAATTCATGTCAAGCCATATTAAGCCTAAAGTAAAGTTGTTCTCCTGACTCCTCAAAGCAATAAACATAAATATGATGGACTGAGGTGGTAATACCTACCTTGTATTGGTACCACCTGAGACCCGAAATGAATTGATAGAAAATAAAAGGTGGCTGAGATAATGAGAACAGGCCCATCTTTAAAGCTGTAAAGACCAAGTCTTGTTCAAGATGCCTTTGAGGGCTGTGCCTCTCTACTCTGGAGTCTTCTCCTGTCTTGACAGCCTGAGCCTCTGACCTCAAGAGGTGCAACCCTCCACCCAGACCCATTCAACTCATCTACCTGTGCACTGGTTTCTCGAGCCATTGCTGTGATTCATTACATACCCCTCACCCCCTGTTTTTTTCTGCCTTTGAGTTGAATATTCTGCCTTTGAATTGAATGCATGACTGGTGGTGTGTGAAAGCCCTTCAATAAACCATGTAGCACATCTAATTGGCTATTGAGTCACTGTGGAACCTCAAGGTTTGGATCAGTGGGCACACCTAGGTGTACCTAATTAACATATCAATTGCCATAACCAGGAACACCAGGATGTGCTCTCTCACAGCTTAAAGTAACCCTGGATTTGAAAGCCAAAGTGATAACCTGGGGGCTCAATGTGAAAAGAGCAGAGCCATCTCCCAAAAGCTGTTCCCAAGAGGAATTTACAGACCCCAGGGTTCTGGGAGGAAGCCAGGAGATTTCTCTAACATTCCTCATGGGGTCTTGGAAGTTGTTATTAGAGTCTTTTTGTGGGTCACCAGAACTGTCAAAAGACAACATTATAACAAGTTTAATTATAGATCTAATTGGCTTTTATTCATGATTCATGAATCAGAGAAACCTCCATTTTACATATACAAAATAGAAAACTCCTACTGGGAAATAGCAAAAAAGTGGTGCTAACTAGAAAAAAATATATTATTTGGAAAATGAGAACTTTATTTGTCATTAAAGGTTTGTAGCCTGTGTTGGCTACTCTGGCAGTCTGAAAAGCAAAATCATAAGCCAGGAACATGTTTCAAGGGAAGGACTAAAGGATTTTATACTGAGAGGGTGGTTAAATATAAATATTTAATGAGCTATAGGTGAAGTCATGAATACTTATAAAGAGATAACTGTAAACCTGTGTAATGGGGCTTTATCTCCTTTTGTGGGGTCCACATTTAAAAATGTCTGCTATCTATGTCAAAAAGGCAAAACAAGGACACAAATGCCCCTCTGCACATGTTCTGCAGAAGCTAAAACCCCTTCAAAGTTGGTGCTCTTTTTTCAGGAAAGAACACTGGTTTGGCCCTTAGGAAATAAAGTCTGATGGCCACTAGCTAGGGAGGGGTAAAATGAAGCATGCTCCAACTCCTATTCCATCATGGGTTACTGGTTCTGTAAGCACTCTGAAGAAACTCTGTTTTAGGTTTATCTGGGGTCTCTTTGGCCAAGAGAGATTTGCTCAGTTAGTGGAAGGCTTAAGATTTTATTTTTAGTTCTCAGTGGTTTCATAGGGTGGAAATAAAACTTCCAGAATGACAGGAAAAAAAAAAAGATTGGTTAACATTAAAGCAGAGACTTCCTTATGCTGACTCAAGTAGACAAGAACCTCTCATTTTCAAGAAAATCTGGTCTGGTTTGGGGTCTATGTGCTTCCATAGAGTTTCACTTTGCTTATGTAGCATTTTGTTTAGTACCACTATTTCCACCTTGGTTTTGTCTATTGGGCTTAGTGCAAGAGTTCAGTCCAAACAGTGACCTTCTATTATGTAACATAACTTTAACATTTTTCGAATTGTATAAATATGATATATTTTAAGTTAGTTGAGTACTAGTGAATAAAATAGGCAGAAAGTTCTTATATTTTACCTTTAACCACCCTTGATAGGAAATTGTGGTTTAAGAACTTTCTCCCAGTTATTTTTACTCCCCACTTGTGCTGCACATTCCAAGGAACAGACTATAGGGAGAATGGGGATCAAAGACTCCATTCTTGATGAAGGAAAACACCTCCAGAAAGGGGGGAAAACAGAGAAATAAACTGGGCAAGGCAGAATAAAAACAATTTAGCTAGCTTATTTTTAAACCAACAATTGAATTACTTCTGCTTTTTCTGGAAGCCTGACCTGTAAGGGATACAGCATGCAAACACTCGTACTGGGTCTGTAAGCACTATGAAGAACAATGGCTGTAGCAGAAGCTGTGTGCAAGGTCTGGGAAAGAACATTAACCAGGCGACCCCTGCCCTGTCAACAGTTAACAACCTTCCGGAAGCAAAAAGCTGCTGTGGGGAATTGAATAATGGCCAGGGCAGAGATCAAAGGGAAGACCCAAGCCCCAAGATATGGGCAGGAGGGCTTATACCCTAATCATGGAGGAAATTGCCCATGGGTAAAGCTAAGGGGAAAATTATTTTCCACTAATTCTTCAGAGAAGAACTAATGCCACCATGTCTGCCCCACAGAGAAACTAGAGGGGTCTAACCTCCCCCAAGGAGTCTGTGTGGGTGACCACAGAAAGGAGGCTGCCTCCACACAAGACTTAGGTTCCAGATTTCTTAAGGCTTCCCAGCCTGTTAACATAATTATAGATAGATTAAGAATGAACATGCTTATTCACAGAAACTGCTGATGTTTTCTCTCCCGTTCTTAGCTTACCCTCTTGTCTAAATGAGAAAATAGCTTTCAATAAAAGCTATGTGGAACAAGCACTCAGGGCCACTCCCTGGAGCCCCACAAAGAGGGATGGTCCTGGGTGCTCGCCTTTCAAAATTCTATTCTGCCTGTCCTTTTTATCTCTCGCTGCTTTTACTTTCATTTTCCCCAGTTGATCCCTGCTGGTCCCACAGGTCTTAAAGGATTCTACCCCTGGGGCAGGACCTGGTAACAGACAGTACTCAAGCTAACTTGAAGTCATTTGCAGACTAGTTGATCCACTGATTAAAGGTCTTTAAAGCCTCTCAATACTGTGAGCCAATAGCAAAGAATGAAACTGGAGGACACATGAGTATATTCAGGAAACTTAAGTGTCAAGGCTCTGGTGGCCACAGGTTGGGTAATTCTCTGCCCTCAAAATGATAATACGAGTGCAAACACAGGACAATTAGCTTGGGGATATGATATGCATTGCCAGGTACAGTAGGGCAGCCTTCCCTAATGGTCCACACTGGTCTCAGTCATGCCCTGCCCTTCCTGCGTGGATGGGTGGGCAGATGAGGAGGTAGGAATGGCCAGTCACCTGCACTTCCTTTGTTTAAGTCATTCAGCCTCCCTGAATGGGTTGGGGCCCAGGATCCACAATTACGCACACTCATTGAAGAAAGAAGATTTACACCAATGAGGCAAGTCAAGAAGCAGACATATGGGCAAATCAGTGCCAGCTAATGTAATATACATACAAGATAGAGGAAAAGAAAAAGATTTTTGTAGTTTGGGGAAGGTGAGAGGAACACTCCATTATGATGGCATATATGAAATGCCAATGCAAGGATGGATGGGGAAAGGACTTATAGTCTATAAAACAAAGATAAGCAAACATAATTTGTTAGGTATTAGTATTTACTAGGAGACAAGCCTCATTCGCTACATGTTAGTATCCTTATTTAAGAGTTGAGAAAATGAAGGTGCTGAGAATTTAGAGAATTTTCCTAAAATTACAAGTCTAATAAGTGGTACTGCCTAAATTTCAAATGCCAACACACATTACCTTGCCAATGAAGAGCCAGAAATTTTTTGGAGAGGATATGGATAAATACGGACTCAAGGGTAGGGCCTCTTCTCAAAACTCATTCCTCCAACCTATTCCTATTTCTTAGAAGACTCTCGTTCTAGCTTCCTTTATTTCTAGTCTTCAATATTTTTTCCTTTCTGTTTTATTTTTTATTCTGGAGTTCCCAAATAATAAGATTCATTTCTTTAACTTGGTTTTGGAGTTCTCTGGCCATTTTCTGGGAAACACAAAAATATAATTCTTTTCCTCCTGGCCTTTTTGTATCTGCCACATTCAAAGATTTTCTTTGAGAATTAGGACAAAGAACAAATGAAGATCTGCAAATAAAGTGTGACCAGATAATTCATATTTCAAAGGAATCTGATGGGAAGTTTTCTCCCCAAGTTCATAGCTCAAGTGTTTTGTAGTTCATAACCGTAGCAGTTCATATACACAGAAACTGCTTACTATCCCTAGGCCCCTACATCATTCTGTCTCACTCTGTCTCTTCCTTCCAAGCACTGCTCCCTTACTTTACTGGTCTTTAAAATTTTCTTTCAATCTTTCTTGATATACTTCTATTTTCTTCTTACATTTTATCCTACTTCATCCCCCACTGGAAAATATAATGGCTATAAATTTTTTTAGTGTCCTTAAATATGCTATCCATTGACATAACATTAAAGGGTCTCTAAATATGATTTTCTTCAACCTTTTCTAAGAAGGTATTATTCATACACATGGACTGCCTTGGAACTCCAATCCTGCACTCTTATCTCCTTTATTTTCAGTATTTCAATTCCCTACAAAGAAAACAAATCTGACAACCCTCTTTGCCTTCTTTACTAGCTATATTTGGGAATTTTTAGACAAATGCATAGCAAAATCTTTTACATGTTGATCCTGAACTTCTACTCCTATTTCAAGAGTTTAGAAAACACTATTTTACCTATATCATTTCCATCAAAAAGACAATTATTTGTCCTTCAGCTTTCACCAAATATAATGATTCCATGTCACACCATATACACACTCAAAATGCAGTCACATAATTTGTGATGTAACATTAGTAATTGGTAAAGAACATAATTCATTGCAAGACTTCTCAGAGCCTTTAATGTAGTAATATGCATTGTAAATTCTCTTTAATTCCTATTTCTTTTTCTCTTAGCATCTAATGATAGAAATAGTGCTTCACATACATGCTTTGGGAAATAAGAGTATATTTTTGTACATGATATAAACAAATATTTCAATAAACTACAGCTATTATGTTCTTTGAGTGCATAATAAAAGGATTCTATTAAAGCTTGTCAGAAAAAAATACTGAATCCAAACCAAGAAGTGCATTATTGACATCCTGGTGTGACCTAGAAGTACCTTGGAGAATTTATTCTAGGTTTCATGCTCCCTTGGTTCCTATGTTAAGAGTTAAAATATAGATTTGAGTTATAAACAGAGCTGACACACTAACAAAAATAGAACTTAAAATGGTTCATACCTATTTTTCCAAGACACCTTGAAAGGAAATTTTACTTGATAAAGATATTGAATTTTCAATGTAGAAATTAAAAGCAGTAACATTGATCTTTTAAAAATTTATACATTTGACTCTCAAAGTTTGATAGTTATCTTTATGCCACTCGATGTCTTTTGGAATTAAAATCTGACAATCATGTGTTCTTAGTTTAAACACAGATATGCAAAAGATTATAACAGGATTGCTTTAGTGTCTTCTAAGCTTGCATCAATAGGAAACTAAAGTTTTTGAAGTTGGCAATGTTTATTAAAAAGCCAGAAAAAATACGTTGCAAACATGTTTTAATCCGTAACTTCCTGATGATAAAATAGTATTTACCTTTAGGCATTTTATTTGGGTATTTAGTTTTACTCATTCTTTGAAGGGAATTATGGTTCCCAACTAGAGTCAGGTTTTGTATTTACTAAGAGATAAATAGATTAGATTTTGAATAAGTGTGTCATCTTCCTAACCAATTTGAACTTCCTCTTGAAAGTCAGGGAGTGCTCATAGTTTCCAGTTTTGAATTGCCAATCTACATTAAAAGTGACCCTTGCCAAAATTGATTAAGGTATCTTAAACTTCAGGAATAAATTTGAAGCATAGTGGATGTTAGGATGCTGACCTAATTTTCTGAAACTTCAACAACACCAGTGATATCTTTGTAATTAATATAGCATCAAGTGCCCTTAGAGGCGCCTCAAAGAGACACGATAAAATCTGCAAGGACTTTCCAAGGTGAAAATTAGAAAATTAATAGAGGTGACCATGGGTTTAAGAGACTATATTTCTGTTTTCTTTTCATTTATCTTTCTTTCTTTTCTTTTTTTTTTTTTTTTTTTGCTTTCTCTCTCCATCCTACTGGGAAATGTCACAGAGTTGTTAATCAAAATTCCATTGAAACTTGTCTCAATCTCTTCATGAAACCTATGAATGAAAAGTTCATTGTGTGGCATATAGTTTGAAAACTAAGTTAGCGTTACAGCGGCTATCATAGAGCCAGAGAAGAGGGCAGGAAGGTTCCTTAACACTGTTTTATCATCTGATATTAACACTTTGAATTTTTATTTAATTTTATTTAACTTTTAATTTTTCAATTTCTTTTTAGATACAATGTTTTGCTGTATTGCCCAGGCTGGAGTGTAGTGACACAATCATAGCTCATTGCAGCCTTCAACTGCTAGGCCCAAGAGACACTCTCATCTCAGCCTTTCGGGTACCTGAAGCTAGAGGCATATGGCACCACAATCAGCTAATTTTTCTTATTTGTTTGAGCAATAAGGTCTCAACATATTACTCAGGACCACTCAGAACTCCTGGCCTCAAGCGATCTTCCCACTTTAGTTTCCCTAAATGCTGGGATTACAGGGAGAAATCACACCCAGTTCCACCAACACTTTGGATTTGCAATGTGATTTTATATCTAAGGACTCCAATGTGTTCCAAATGCTTTATTTTCTTTCCACCCCCTTTTTCACAAAGTCACTTCAACAGAAGCATGCAGTATTACTTCTATTGTAATAGGAGTCACCTTGCACCAGGGATTTGGACAGAAGCTGGCTCTGTGCCAGTCCAAATTTAGCAGAAAGACCCACTGTGCATAGACATTTGGTCTACATAATTGTACGAGAGTGTCTGATTTGTTATAGAAGCTTGTGAAAATAAGTGTCACCCTCCACCACAGCAATGGTCAAGTACTCTTCAGCTTCTCTAGGTCTTGTGTTTAATTGGAGCTCTTCCCAGTAAAGCACCTGCTCTTTTGACATGCAAATTCCAGCTATATCCATACACAGTCAGCAGGCGCAGCGGAGAGACAGAGGCAGCCTATGTTTAGTACATAACCTAAAAGCTGGGCTGGAATATAAAGCCTGATATTTCTACTGGAACCAGAAATAAGGGATTCCTTTGACAATAGTGACTCAGAATAGCTGCTTAACTATGTTTTCTTGAAAAAGTACTTCACTTTTACCTTCAATTGGAAAAAATACAGGACACTAAGTATCAAATGATAATGAGACAGCATTTTATAGAGAATAGCATGAAGAATATACCATAGAAGTCTGATTTAGAGATTATGAATCGGGAAACAGCAAAACGAAATCCCACAAATAGAATTACATATTGAGCCAGCTTGTCTTGTTTTAATTTGAGTTAGTTTCTAAAATTTAAAAAATAGGAGTGTTTCCCTCAAAAATTCAATTCCTGCCATCTCTTAGAAATCAGAAGACCTAGAAATAGTAGTCCCACATTCCCTAATGTCAGAAATGAGCTAAAGCCTACATCAGTGTAATCCCTACAGCTGGTGTGTTTTGCGTGTCACTTGAGTGTTTGAGTTTGCATGGCCCACTCTAGTGGAAATGTGAGATATAAAAACTGCCCCTGGATGTCACCTGGAAGCATAACAGCTTCTAGGAGCTGACATCCAGAAACATCAGTTTTTAGGTCATTGTAATTTATCACTTTGTCTGTGTATAATGAGCCCCAAAATTGGTGCGGCAAGAAAATAAAAGATATAAAAGAATTCGATATAAAAGCCCCTATGTAGGAGTAGCTGAGCCCATGAGAATCCTCACTCTTCAGTATAACACATAAGGTGGCCATATACATTCATGTACTCACACTTCCCCCAAAGGCTCAAAATTTCAAGGAAGGCTTCTGAGTTTATTGCACAGTATATTGATAGTATATAGCAATTACACAATAAATTTTCATAACACCTTACAACATTTAACATGTTCTCTGATATATTAACTCCTTCATTTCCCATAACATCTCTGAAAAGATGCTGTTTTTTGAATACTTTCTGAAAATAAAAATGACTTTTTTTCCAAGAACAAATAAATACTTTGAAAAGCCAGGAGAACACTGCCCTTTTCTACAAATAATAACATTTTGGAGTATGTTCTCCAAATATCAAGGTTATTAGAAATTGAGTAAATGTTGGAATGATGCACAGTTGTAAACAAATGTTGCTGAATAAATAGGTTTACAGCGATGGACAAACTAATAAGTGTTTTAAAATTTTTCTCATTTTTAAAATGGACACAATTATACTTACCACATAGTATTATGTGAAAATAAATGAGATGCCTATTAAATCCACATAACACTGGCTGGCGCATAATAAGAATACAAAAAATAGTAGATTTACATTAAGATTCAGAGCAAAAGAGGTATTTGAATTTACCTACATGTCTAAAAGTGTTATTTAGCCTCTTTCAAGGTGCTTTCCTCTTTATGAATTTGGTAGTTTGTAAGGAAAAAAAATGGCCAATGTAGGATTTAAGTTGATACAATAGGTAACTGAGTGTATTTGTGCAGACACTCCTAAAAGATGCCCCAGTGACACTTTTTTAAAAAATTGCTGCAGGTTCTAGTCTATTTTTATGCTGAAAAAAAAGTTTAAAGCCTTTTATGCTTATTTATTTACAGAATATTTTCAATACCTGAAATGCTATTAAGCACAACAGTTCATTTCACATTTGCATTGACAACTGGTAACATTCTAAACTGATGCTTTCTCCATTACCATTGTGAGATATTTTGAAAAGCTGCAGGACAGTTGCAATCTTTTGTTTATTTTGCAGAAAAGTTGATCCCTCCTCCCTGCCCCCGCCATCATCCTTCAGAGTTACTATAATAATGAGAAACAGGTGTACCTGTGTTAAATTTAATTAAAGTGAAAACCAACCAAGGCTCCTATATCTGTGTACCATGTACCATGTAGCAGAGTGCTCTCATGTTCAAATAAGTATCAATGGTTAATTTATTACCCAGTTATTGATAATTAGAAATGGAATCTAAAACCACAAATTATAATACTATTGATTTTTACTTTGCACCCTTAAAAACACAACTAAAATGTATATTCTTCATATTGCATCACTCATATCATTCCCAAGTTACGTTGGTAGCCATGTAGGTGACTATAAATCAGTTTTCACAAGACTAATTAAATATTCTGTCTTTTTTATGATTTTTAACATTCTAGGACCTCATGCAAAATTCTACTGCTTCGTATTTTATTGTTCAAAATGTCTAGACCAAATTGATAATAATAATAATTTGTCTTAGCTTAATTAAAGTACTGAGAGTTTTGGTAAACCCACTTGATTTGGAAGGTTTTTACCTGATGATTTGCTTGTAGTATTCATGTGTATTTTCTGCAAGGTTTATTAATACTTCAAAACTTTTTAAGTTTTAAGAATTATTTCTAAAGGTAAAGCCAAAATGTTTTTTTTTCTTTAAAATATTTCTTAGCGATGATATGGGATTTTATTTGAACCTGTATACTCTTTTGAATTTGAAGATTGTAATTATGCAACAAAAGGAAAAGAAGACTGCAGTATGTACATATTTTCTTCCAGTGAGAGTGCTAATATTTTTTTAATTGCACTTCAAACTTAGCTTAATACTTTATCCTTCACTGAATTTCACTTTTCACATGGTAAAATTTTATATAAGATTCTAATGGCTATATTTATATCTTTTAGTGACTATCAAATTATTTTGCAGTTAACTAGTGGCACATGACAATTAGTTCCGTAAATACATGTCACATGTCACTTCTGACACTTCTTGCTAAGGCCCAGGACTGGCCAGGTCTCAGGCTGGCTTAACTAGGTTCCAGACGCGGACCGCTAAGGTACCTTGCTCTGGTACAGTTTCTCTTAGGTGCCTGAGGGCTACCTACTTCAGCAGGACAGAGGGAGAGAGTGAGTCTTAGAGAAAGTAAAGCAGTTTTCTTAGAAAGATAGATCTTAGTCTTTGGCAGAGCTTGGTGATCTTCAGCAGAGAGACTCCGTGCTGGCGTTCTGCAGGCAGGAGACAGAGGCAGAGTGAGCGGGTTGTGGTAGAATGAGCATGCTCCTTGACTGCCTTCTCCTCCGGCCTAATATAAGGCTGATCTCATGCCTCTCAACACCACAGGTGTAGAGACTGCCAATTCACCACTGCTCTCATCTCATGAGCTCCCGAGCTTGTTAGGAGAGCTAAATCCCTCCCCCTGACCTTTCCACCCGGGTGTTCCATTATTGAGCACTACAGGTATTTCTTATAACTCTCACTCCTAGCGATAGGCTATATGGGCTGCAACAAATACATACTTTGATTTCATAGATGAATGCATGTTGTGATCTTGCTAATATTAATATTTTATACTAAATCTAAGTCCCTAAGCAATGTATCTTCCACACAAAAGAAGAAAATATTAGTCAAATTCTCAAAATCTTTGATCTTACTCAAGCAATTTTGTATCATTTTCATATATTACAATGTATTTAGATATATTACAAAATACATATATTTTTTATTTTTTAAAAGGATTTATCTAGTATGACTTATAATGGCTACAGAGTTTGTGTATAGACTTCTTTTTTTTTTACTACGAAGTTAGTATAATGGAGTACAAAAAAAAAACTAATGGTAATAGAGAAATACTAATAACCAAATATGAAAATTAGTCAGAAGCCTAAGAAATACATAACAGATACTTCTTAATTGAGTTTTTATACAAAAGTATAACGTAAATTGCTGGAGAAAGAAAAACCTTAAAAATATTAAACTTGCACCCAATTTTATTTAGAAATATGCTTCATTAACTATATTAATTACAATGGTAACCTCAGTATTTAGAAAGTACAGGTAAAAACAATTGAAATACAATAAATGAATTTTAAGTTGACATTGTCGGCTATTTTTATTTACATGGTCATTTGTTTTCTAGAAGTTGCATATAATCAATAATGTAATCATCATTTAAAATCTAATTTTAAGAGAAAAGTGCCCAGTTCTTCACTCAAGTGGTAGGAAATTTACCTAGGGTCACTGTGGCAAAAGAGAACCCACAAGTATTTAGCATTTCCTTTTCAGAAATTTTATAGTACAGACTAAACTATTAAATAGTTTCTCTTAAAAATTCTCTTTTTTCCTTCCCCAAATCTAAATCTGCCAACTTTTATATGTAGAGTCTAAGAAGAAAGTGCAGAATATTTGAATTCCTAGGTTATCTCAAAACTTCAGGCTGTGCAGACTCTAATTTCTCTTTGGTAACTATTGCCTTTACAAACTTTGCTTACAATAAGGAAATGCTTTTGTTTTTGTTTTTTGCAGGGATTGGGGGGTTTTATCAGCTCTCATTAGTGTTTTGTTATTTAATGTGTTGTCCAAGATAATTCTTATTCTTCCAATGCACAGCACAGTAGAAAAGAAAAAAAGTTGGATACCCCTGCAAGTTTGGGCATTTATGAAATGACTAGCAGTACTTTGGTCTAGTTTCTCTTCCTGTTACTTGATAAATTGATTTTTCTGTTTATCATGACAGTATAGAGGTCTGTTATTTCACCACTCACGGTCTCTTCTTTTTCTCCTGCTAACAGCACTCTTGTTTTGTTTTGGAAGATCAAAGCGAGGGTCATTAGATACTCTCACCTTGGAACTGGAAGTATGAACAATGACAAAAAGACCTTCCATGGTCCCAGAAAAGATTGTCAGTTGCTTCCTTCTGATCTTGAGAACTGCCTTGGACCTGCTATTTCCAAGCTCAATGATTCAATGATTTGTTTTTCCTTTAAATTCTGTAAGCTACCTTACTCCCTTCCAAACAACTGCCTGCTTCACTTAGTTGCAGCTAATCGTCCTTGGATGAAACCTACCAAAACAGCCAGATGATGTTTGATAAAACATGATTCAGTGGTCATTTACACATTCCAACACTAGGGAAAATACTAAGATGAAAATAGCAGCATCTAATTTCCTGGACATTTGTCAACATAAATCTATCAGTTTGTTTTAATTTTTAATTAATGTAGGTAACTAATTAAAATTTTAATTTTTAATATTTTGAGTATTTTGTTGATAGTTTTGGGGAGTCTTTAGCAGCAAATAACATCTAGGAGCTCGTTAGATATGAAGTCTTTCCCCAGATATACTGAATTAGAATCTGAATGTTTAAAAGATTCTCATTTTCAAATCTTAAAACTTGAGCAGCACTGCTTTAAGTCTTATTCTGATTTGAATACCCGAAGCAGAACTCTGATAACCCAAATGGAGGTTTTCCTCAAAGCTATTATATCCATTACAGTCAGCGATATTCATGATTATTGTAAAATATACTTGGAAAACCTACAGCTTTTCAAAGTGGTTAATAAATATTCAATTAAAAATATCTCATCTGAAGACTAATTTTTAATTTTAAAATCCACTTATTCTTAAACTCATGAATAATGTATACTACATAAACTTGAAAAATTGATTTTTAATTAATTTCCTTTAAAATTCAAACATGAATTTTCATTCTCTTATCAAATCCTCCAATGATAAAAATAAATGCAGCAAAAAGTTGTAGGTCCCATACACAGTGCCTACCCCAAAGATTCTTTCTCTCTTATCGGAGTTAATTTGTTATATGCTCTTTAAGATATTTTTCTATTTGTGTGTGTATGTGTTTGTGTGTAGTTATAGATGTAGATAAATTGTGCTCTAAATATAAATTTAGATACAGAAATAGGAACAAATATAAACAGTATATATTAATCTTTGAAATGGGTCACCACCTGTGATGTGAAGAAAAAATTGTCTTCTGTACTTTTTAACCTGAACTTCTCATGTGTCCTTATTTTGTCAGTAATGGAAAGTTTATTTTCACAAATTCAAGGCATACTCAGTCTATTCAGGCATCTCTCAATTGGCTCAGAGATACCTTTAAGTTCCGGGGGCCTTCATAAAGTCATCATCTATGACACCCTGACATCATCTGTATGGGGACTCTGGTCCTTGGCCATTTCCTCTACATATAAAATCTGTTCAGATGCTCCTGGTCCCAGTAAGTATCAGGGCATACTCAGGGCTGCTGACTTTCACTGCTACTCAGAATCAATCCACTCTCAGCCACATGGGAACATGCTTGTTCACTCCTATGTGAACTGGGATCCACGGGAACTTTGAGTGTGTGATAAGTCTGTTTGCTTAAACACATCCAGGTAGCCATCGTTACTCTTCCCCTGTGGCATGGTGACATAGGAACTAAGAGAACATTTGCCTCCTATCAGGTATCTACACATGAAGTGGGACATAGGCCTTTCCTACCATAATG
The DNA here is from genome assembly GCA_963573935.1 of Arctocebus calabarensis. Lineage (NCBI taxonomy): Eukaryota > Metazoa > Chordata > Mammalia > Primates > Lorisidae > Arctocebus > Arctocebus calabarensis. The sequence continues at coordinate 15,085 of CAUYON010153747.1, forward strand.
TCTCTAAATTTATCCAGGAGCTTTGTTGATGACCTCTACTTCAGCACAAGAAGGAGAAATACTGCCCTTTCTTATTAGTTCTTTGTAGTTTTGAATATTCTTGATAGTTTCTTAATACTTTCTTCATTGCAGCAAATTTTTTCTTAGGATGGAAAAACCACCTATAGTTCTCTCACCTCAGTTCCAAATCTTCAACCTTTTTTTTTTTTTTTTGATACTATACAGTTTTCCTTTTGCCATTTGGTATATGGGCCTCTCTTATATTTTAAAAGACAGCACTTTATTAATTTAAAACAGTTTCTTTCTAGTTCTGACCTTCCATTAAAAAAATAAAAAACATACTATAGATTTCTCATGCTATATTTCTCCTTGGAAAAATTTAATTACTTATAGTTTCCCTAACATTGACCTATCTTTTCATTTTAGGATAAATCTTACTTGGTTATAAAACAATCTGTTGGACTCAAATTTCTAATATTTTATCTAGGATCTTTACAGTCATGTTTATAAGGAGTACTGGTACTTTTTTTCATTCTCTTTTATTGCTCACTTTATTTTAGTTCAGTGTTGTTATCAACTTGCTTTATATAAAAAATATGTATTACTTCTAAAGCACAAATAAGCAGTTGATTTGGGGGGTACTATAATTAACAAATAATTTGGCATATAAAAATGGTATTAATCTTCTGGGAGACCTGTCTAGCTACCAAATTCTCATGGTTCTCTTTTACCTTCCATTTCACTACAATCAACTGATCTCAGCTTATTTTCAGCTTTTATTGAACTCTACACTGTGTTACTAATGGGTATTCCACCAATGTCACTAATTTCTAAAACACTTTATATGTCATTATTTATGTAAGTTTCCAAACCTCATTACTGCCATATTGTCTTTCCTTTTCAAAAATTCCACCCAATTACTCTTTTGTGAATATTATATCTTAATCAGGTAGATGTCGATTGAATTTATTTTCTTGTGTTGACAATTATAATAAGATATTCTAAAACTGAGCACAGTTAAGACATAACTTTAATACTTAATTTTGAATGTATGTTATAATATGTTAAAACAATATAAAAATTATTACTAGTAATTCATTCTCCATGATTATTATATAAATAAGGTGGGAGGAGTTTTATGGTTTAGGATTCTAAATCAGCAATCCTCAACCTTTTCACCACCTGCGACTGGTTTCATGGAAGACAATTTTTCCACGGAGTAAGGGAAGGGAGGATTATTTTAACATAATTCAAACACATTACATTTATTGTGCGCTTTATTTTTATTATTATTACCTTGTAACAAATAATGAACTAATTATGCAACTCTCCACAATGCAGAATTAGTTGGAGCCTTGAGCTTGTTTTCCCACAACTACATGGTCCAATCTGAGGGTGATGGGAGACAGTGATTCCCAAAGCGTGTGGCTCACACCCTCAGCTCCACCTCAGATCATTAGGGATCATAAGGAGCCACAACCTAGAGCCCTGGCACATGCAGTTACCCATAGAGTTTGCACTCCTATAAGAATCTAATGCCACCACTCACCTGACCAGAGAAAGAGCCCAGGCAGTGATGCAAGCAGTGGGTGCAGCTGAAAATAGAGGTGAAGCTTCCCTCTCCTGGCTTTTATCTTCTTCTGTGTGGCCCAGTTGCTAACAGCCCATGAACAGAGTCTGGGAACCACTGTTCTAGATAAAACAAAGTTTTAAGAGTTCAAAAAAATTGACAATCATATACAGTATAAAGCATACCACCACGTTATTTGCTCTACATGAACATATGTAGTATTTGCATTAAAAGTTTGTAAAAGGCAAATATTGTCAGCTGTAATTTATAAAACAGAATTTGAATGTTTGTCATTCATCAAAAATTGACAATCTTATACAGTATAAAGCATACCACCATGTTATTCGCTCTACATGAACATATGTAGTATTTGCATTAAAAGTTCGTAAAAGGCAAATATTGTCAGCTGTAATTTATAAAAGAGAATTTGAATGTTTGTCATTCATCAAAAATTTAGAGTGTTTTACTTTATATGTTATTTTGAGAAAAATGAATCTTGACTAAATATAGAGCTGAAGTTACAATTCTACTTTGATTCTTCTGAGTCTCCTCTGGTTTTTCAGAATGCATAGGGTTCATTCATTTGGGAAAACATGCCTGTGATCACACACACAGGCATATGTAATATGTATAGTCACATAAATTAACAAATGTACATGTAAATTAATATGACAAACAATTGAATACAGTAAGTCAAAGTCAAGGAACAGCAATAATGCCAATGAAAAAAGTGAACCACAAGGGCAAGTAAAATTTCCACAATATATGTTGAATAATGTAACTTGAAGCATAAAATGGTCTTCATTTCCAGTATCAGAAAAATATAAACAAAGCTCTATGGTCAGATGTTTTTTGGTCTTTAAAATGAATTTTTACTTATGTACCAAAGTTAGCTAAGTTTACTAATTATTCTCTGTCACCAGCTATAAACTAACACTCTTAAAACAAAAATAAGCTTTTCACTGTGAACTGTTTAATATTCATTAAGTTGAGTTTTATCATGTTACTTGTATGTAAGTTGATTTCTTATAGGCAATAGCTAAATACCTAATATCCCAGTCCCTCACTTATGCCCTTGATCAGTGTATTAACGTCAAAAATTGAGATACAATCCCAGGTTATGGAAGAACTACTGAAATTAGAATTTCATACAGATTATTCAAATAGGTGAAATAAAAATTAGTGGAATTATAGAAATAAAATATAGTTCCTATAGATAACAATCTGTAGAATTAAATTCACACTTTATATAATCACACAATTTGTTACTGTTGAAAGGTAAAGACAAAAGAAAGAACATCCTTGGAAAGAAGAACAGCCTAGGGAAAGATGACCTTGCTGTTCTCTACTATGAGCCTATATCACCACGTCTGTGAATGCAGAACACTCTGGAGACCCAACTGTTGAATTTCCAATTTTTTTTTATAAATACCCACTGATATTTCCTAACACCAAACTTAAAATCTCAAAGTTTCAAATAAAATTATTTTCTCTTATTTCATCTGACACAAATTAATTGTCATTTTTGACTCTTCCTACACTTATTTATTTTTACCATATAATACTTCTAACACTCTGATTGATGTATATCTGAAACTATTGAAGTCTTTTAATCCAACAGTGCCTCTATTTTCATAGTCATCTGCCCAAAACAGACCCTTTATTAACTTGTGATCACATAATTATGGTTTCATTCATCAGATTTTCTTGCTCTCATGCACTTTCCCATCCAGTACATACATATTATTTCTGCTGTACAGTGTGCATATATTTCTCAAGAATCTTGTTAATGACTTAAATATATTCAGTATGTAACGGATTCAACATTACATATTCTCCAATACCTTACAATCCCTACAATAAACTTTTAGTTTAAAAAAGTCTAACCCCCAAATGTTCAGTAGTTACAAAATTAGAAAAATATGTGAGTAGAATTTATTTGAGAAAAATTATAAAATCCTGATACAATAAAGCGAAGAAAAACTAAAACCAAAGAAAAAATAATCTATGATCATAGGTAGGAGGACTCAACATTTTCAGTTCTTTCCGATTTGATCTATAGATTCAAAATAATTCCAAACAAAATCTTAGCAAGATATTTTGTGGACATAGATAAGTTGATTTTAAAATTTATATGGAAGGCAAAAGAGCCAGAATAGCTAACAAAGAATTAAAGGACAAGAACAAAGTAGGAGTGACACTGCTTGGCTTTAAGACTTTACTATAAAGCTACACTATTAAAGTCAGCTGTGGTATTAGCAAAAGAATTTGAGACAAATAAATCAATAGATAGATTTTGAATGTATCCCAGAAACATATCCATGTAAAGATAAAACTGATCTTTTACAAAGAAACAAAGGCAACACAACAGAGAAAAGATACTCTTCAACAAATGGTGTTGGAACTACTGGACATTCATATGCAAAAAGTGAACCTAAGCACAGAACTTACTTACACCCTTCATAAACATTTACTCAGAATGGATTACAGACAAAAATTTAAAACACAAAACTATAAAACTCCTAAATAGCAGAAAATCTAGGTAACCTTTTAGATAAAACACCAAAAACATGTTCCATGAAGAAAAAAGTGATAAAGGAGATTTCATTAGCATTAAATATTTCTGCTCTGCTAAAATCACTGTCAAGAAAATAAAAAGGCAAGTTCACAGACTTAGAATATTTACAAAAGCATATTCAATGAATGATTGTTATCCAAGATATTTAAAGAACTCTTAAAAGTCAATAATAAGCTAATGATTTGTAGACATTGACTTTATATCCTGAGACATTACTGTATTTTT
>CAUYON010153748.1:0-18606 GCA_963573935.1 Arctocebus calabarensis
AATGTTTTCATATAGTAAATGAGAAAATATCATGAACGGTATGTCAATCAGGTTGATAAAATATCTCAGATTGCATGTGAAGCCCCCACACTGTACCCCATGGTTGAACTAATGTACACAGCTATGATTCAATAAAAAAAATATGGAATCTGACAAACAAGATGCCTTCTATGAAATGGGAATTATAAGTTAAACAGACTCTTAGAAAAGATGAGTACATTTGATTCAATGATACACACTCATATAAATCATGGCATTAAGAGCCAATAACCTGTTCCAAACTTCTAGATATGCTTATTCTCATTAATTGCTGCCACAATACAGATATTTCCATGTGTTTCATATATTCATATGTCCAATGTAAATAGAAACATCTTAAGAATTACAGAGACCCAGAATAACTCTTGTATCTATTGAGAATCCGAAACTGAAAATTGATTTTTTCCTGTAGTCCATAAGTCAAACACACCAGCAGAAAAAATTAATGTTTTCATGAAAACTAGTTTCTAATGGTAAAATTCTATTAACCATTTCTGTCTAGCCAATATAAAATGACTCTAAATTAAGCTATAGTTGTTATATCAAATTGCAGACCTGTTTTTGTTTTTCACACACATTGCAATATATTTTCCCCATAAAGCTCTCTGAATTCAATATCCCCATTAGTTATGAAAGAGTCAGTTATCCTAGAAGCAAAGAAACAGATAAGGAACCTCAGAATTGATTTTTTTTAAAGCCTGTACTGTTAGCTGTAACAGAAGAATCAGAATCAGATTTTGAAATGCAAGGATAGAAACAGCCCAGAAGATCTCGGCAGTGCTGATAACATTGCCCAAGAGAGAAAAAGCTTTTATTCTAACTAAAAAAGATGCAGAGCTTGGCTAAAAAAAAAAAAAAAAAAGTGAGAGAAAAGGGTGAAAGGCAAAAATACAGAAGAGGACAAGGGGTAGGGCTGGAGGATAAAAATTTCAAGGGTGAAGAAGACAGATAGGCACTTGGACAGATCTCAAAAATGTCCTCTGTGTTAGACACAGGTGAATTTTCCTCATACGAGTGCATGTTCTTGAACAATGATTATATAGGCATTTACTACTGAGCAAAAGAACATAGACATGGACTTTCAGAGAGACATTTCTGGGTAGGTTATGAAGAAAAGATAAAATAATGATTTAGCATAGCAAGATTGATATGCATTGTGAAGGAATGATAGAAAAACTATAACACATTATGATAGCCTACAAAGAGAAAATGAAATTGTGTTCTTTGTACTACTTACCATCTAGGGCAACCAATGAAGAATAAAATGGTAATGCTTTATTCATAAAATAAAGTAATGCAGTTTTGATTTTAGTATCATCATATAGCTAAAAAAAATAGGATGGACATTTATAATATTGATTCACTTCTCTCACTTTTCATCAGTTTAAGTGTGTTCATTTTCACATCATGATTCCTAGGAGAGAAGGCATGAGGCTAAGAGTCTGGGTTCCCATTTTGATCTTCCCATTAACTTGCTATGTAACCTTGAGAAATATACTTACCCACTCTGGACCTCTACTTCTAAAATGCTATATCCCTTAGGTTGCCTCGGCATCCATTTAAATATTAATATAAGTTGGGCTTTCTCATACCAGAAGCAGTGCTTGTTCATCCTTAACACAGTTAGTTACCTGAGCTACACTCACCTCAACCCTGTTCTTCCATGTGTTTGATCCAAATATGTACCTTAATACAACTGTGACCACTTCCATATGGGACAGCTAGATGTACCCTGCTTGAACAGCCCCACTGACTCTCCACCCTGCATGCCCAGATGTGTGACAGCCTGAGCTACTGCCTGCTTGCTCTAAACTCACCAACTAAAACTCTCCAGGAAACCTGTTTGGGTAATGCCATGGAGCCCAGGAAAGGCTCCAGCCCACTGGTCTTTCCCCCTCCCCATGTGCTCCTTATGTGAGCCTCCAGATGTGCCAGATACCCTCAGGGCCTGTAAGTAATACAATATTTATTTCCATCCTGTGTCTTTTGTTTGTTTGTTTGTTTGTTTTGTAGAGACAGAGTCTTACTTTATCACCCTTGGTAGAGTGCCATGGTGTCACACAGCTCACAGCAACCTCCAACTCCTAGGCCTAGGCGATTCTCTTGCCTCAGCCTCCCGAGTAGCTGGAACTACAGGCATCCGCCACAATGCCTGGCTCCATCCTGTGTCTTTGGTAATCATCAGCGATGCTCTCCATCTCAAAGATTCTAAATTAAACAAAAGCTAAGGTAGGTCCCTTCCAACTTTTACATCTTATGTAGCCATGAAATAAGACACAACCATATCAAGCAAAGATAGTTACTTACTAATAACATGACAGGCAGAATGAGATAAAATACTACAGAGTCTACTCTAAGATGGGCACAGAGTAAACACATGTTGGGGTTTAAAAAGACAATACATTTCACTGGATAATGCTGAAGGTGACTGCCATCCTTGTGTGGGACAATAAATGAAGAGTTTTTACTACTGTCATTCATTGGCAATGTTTTCTTGAGTTGGAAAAGGCCTTTCCACAGGGTTTTCTGGCTCCCTGACATTCTGTCTTCCCAAGCTTCTCAGAAAACCATTTTTAAGTCTTTAAATATCTGATGATTGCAGAGTCCATCAAGGAAAGTAAGACATTGAGTAATCAACCACGTAGGTGGTAAGCTTGCTGTCAATAGTCAACTGTCTCATTTCAGACACACACTTTCCCTTTCCCCAATCTTTTCCTTGAGTTTGTTTAGCTAAAAAGCTCAATTCTCCACTTCACTTAGAAAACAGCTTCATTTGCTCCACCAATGAGTTCTTTATAAGAAGCCAATGACTCATTCTTCTCCCCTGGTCACAGATCTTTCTCTGTTGTCATGTTAATTGATCACAATTAACAGTAGCTATTTATTATTCTATCCCCTTGGAAGTTTCCAGAAGCCAATTTGATTAAGCACCTTCATACTTGATTGCAATCTTAAATATTCTTCTCTTTTCTATGGAAAAAGTATATTCCATACAAGGAAGGGACAGCGCTTGGGGGTTTTTATTACACAATTTCTACTTCCAGCTCTCTACCATGAAGAATCTGTGTCCTTTTAGAGTGGCTATAGATTTATTTTCATTCATGCCTATTCTGTTCCCCTTCTATCTATACTCCCTAGGGATGAGTAAAGAACAAATGAATTCTCTAACCAATTTAGTTTCCATTCCAAACTTTGAGTTACTGTGTTTCTCTCTTTGCTCCTTGTTAGAGAAGGTCCTAAGATCTTTCACTCTCTCTTCTGCATTCCATCTTGAACTTCAGCTATGTTCAGTATAAAGGTTAACGTGCTCCACCTTCCCAACTCTGAAGTCTCTCGACTTCACTGCCTACCTAATTTATGGTTTATACCACAAATTGGGGCTTTTAATGTTCAAGTTAGCTTCTTAAAAATTATACAGTGTCATATTCTTCACTGGGCATTTCATATGTATATTATCCAAGTCTCTGCTAGGAGCATCCTTTTCTTTAGGCAGGGCTTCGACCTTGTACTCAGTAACAAAACACCACAGAGTACCAGCATATTGCTGAGCATTCCAGAAGTGTTCAGTAAATATTTGTTGAGTTAAGCTTAACAAGAAGCTGCTTGACTTCCCACTACCTGAGGTGGAAGTCAGCTCTAGTTTTGCAAAGTTTGTATCAGTAACAACTTTTGGTATTAATCTTGACTCAGGATAATGTGATGACATTTCCTGTGGTTAAAAAAACTCCACTGATGCATTTCATTCTATCATCTCATCTTCTTTGTCACCATTACCTTTTCCTAAAAACCACAATCCTGACTATGTATTCAAATCTCTCACCTGATGAGAGAGCTGGGCCCCTTGAGATTTTCATACCAAAGCATGTTTAATGATTGGAATAATGTAAAACTGGACTAGGTCCTTGGTTGCTGGCATGAGTTAACGGCTTGCTTATTGCCCAGCACCCCTGGCTCTCACAGCAGTCACTAACTTGGAACACGCTGCTTCTTTGTCAACAGGAGCGAACTCGAGCATCATGAGGAAAATCTATGAGTTGGTTTCTGCAGAAGGAATAAATGCCTTTGAGGAAATTAGCTGTTGACACTCTAGAAGTCTGGAAATTAGCTGTTGACACTCTGTTGAAGTCTGGAAGTCTAGTTGCTCGAGATGCCATCTGAGAGTGAACCAACATAGAGTTAGTTCCCTCACATGACCCCCCCACCCCCACATAAAAACTCACTGCCCCATCTGTGATAAGAAAAACCTGAGAGACTGCCTGCTCCCCTCCCTTCTCACTGGGGCCAAATTCAATCAAACGTTCCCTGTCTCCCAGCACTAGCATCAGAGTGTTTGGATTTAGCTGAGCATGGAGCACATGGGCCTGAATTTGGGGCTTTACAACAGACTCACTTTCACTCATTAACTGTTAAGTCAAAATTTTCGCTTTTAAGAGGATTTACAGTGGCTTTCTTACAATGCATTTACAATTCTCTTTTACAGGATAGTACATTTCACTGTTCTTTTTTGTTCATTCTACTAGATTTTATAAAATTGTAGAAGAAGAAAAACCTATTCAGACTAAGAATTCTTTTTTTCTTCCCATTGCTGGAATCCTTAGCTTCCTGTCTTCAGTGAATGGGTGTAATTATGTGTATGAGAAATTAGAGTACTATTTGCTAGGATAATTATTCACTCCTCTAAAATAGGAGAATAATTATAATGTCAACAATAGACTGTAAAGGTATTACTGAAGTTGTGTTTTAAATCTACCAAAGAAAGGGTTTCCAGGACCTCAGTCATTATTAATTTCTAACAAATACCTTTTATTCATTTGGAATGCCTTTATACTTTCGGTTTCATCATGGACATTTTCTTTAAACACAAGTATTTCTTCTTTAAGAAATACTTGTGTTTAAAGAGAACAAAGCCCTGAGAATATCTGGATTGATTTTTATACAGCCATCTTCCATTATTTTATGATACCAGGCTACATTTGAAACTTGAAAATTAAGAAACACACACACACAGCAGGTTTTTTAGCAGTTTGCCTTATTCTTGTTAGCAAATGCAAACAAGAATTTTACATTTTACCATGCCATTAAAAGGTCAGCTAGAACATTTAAAAGATCAGTGGAACTAATCACAAGCTTTATTTCAATGCTTCAGTATTTTATCTCACACAATTACCAAAGGTAGAAGAAACTGAAAGCATTACATATTGAATAATCAGAGTTTGTGTTATTTCTGGAAGGTAAGGTTAAACAGAAATAATATTTTTATGAGGAAATCGTTAAAAGACTTATAAATGAGCTGAGTGAGCATAGCTAATCTACAGAAAGGGAAATGTCTGCCTCTAAAAGACAATCCAAGTGCCTCTTTTTAAAGTGTACTTACCCCGTGATTAATCACAAAGTGGAGGAGAACATAGCATAGGCAACCCCAGTTTCTGAGCAGGAGACAGTCACAAGGGGAGGCAAATGGAAAGCATCATCCCCTATAGTACAGACACCCTTTGTGAGAAATATGCCAGCATGGTCTATGGTTCCCACTAAGAGCAGCTGGGCACAGGAAAGCTCCCGGTGGAAATGCCCACATCATGACTATAGGTCTTCTGGGTGCACTTTGAGTGTCAGAATTGTGTTCTCAGGTGCCCTTTTAGTAATCTCCTTGCTTCTCCCCAGTGTCCGTTCTGGCTTATAGGTCTTAGCCGTCTCTAATTCAGAAGTGCTCTCTCCTGGAAGGCTTAGTTAAATCTGATTGAACATACTCAGAGCTATTTTTCCACATGGACACATTAATATCTGTTCCTTTCTCTGGGTCTTATAATCAAAGGGAAATGGAAGTTATTCAACTTGGAAAGGTGCTTTAGATCACCGAGTCCAGCTGAGGTCCTAAAAGGCACTGACTGTCCAGTGATCTGGTTCATCCTAAGTCTTTGTCACTGAGCTTGGAGGAGGATCAAGCTCCTCTTCAAAGTCTCCTTTTCTAGGCAGCTGAAGAACAGCAGATTCCCATAAATTTGGAATTTTGCATCTGAACCCAAAAGATTTACATATAAAAGTTTCATTCACATTTATAAATTGCTTTCCTTTGCAATATAAATACATAATCTCAAAAGTAACCCCCTGTAAAAGATGAGAAAGTAATGGGCAAGAACATAAAATATTTTAATCATTTTTATATTAGCAGTGCCCTCCTAGAAAATTTTGTCTTTCTTTAGAAAGCAACAATATTAACAACTAAGGTTTGGGGTGTTTTTGTTTGTTTTGTTTTGTTTGTTTGTTTTTAAGCAGGCCTTGAATATTTTGAAATGTGCCTCCTTCCCCTTTACAGGTAAAGAAAATAAGAACATTGTTCTATAAATGTATGTTTTATATAGACCAGGACTTCTTAGGATTTATGACCAAAGAAATCAGATTCAACATGTACAAAGAAAATAGTTCCAATGAGTTACAGTTGCCTGCCAGTTGTCTGCCCAAGGTCAAGCAGAACACTGTCTGTTACACAAGTGTGCCCTTGTACAGGTGTGCGATTCATGCACTCTCAAATGCATAAGACAGCGGCTCTTACCTCTTAGTCCAGGAGGATAGAAAAGCATTCACAAATGACAAAAGGTTCATAGAACTGAAATCTATGTACAGACAGTTACTGAATAAATAAAAAGATAACTAAGACAACACATTGGGAAGTAAGGTTAAACAGAAACATTATTTTTATGAGGAAATCAATGAGCTGAGTGAGAACAGCTACATCTACAGAAGGGGAAATGTCTATCCCTAAAAGGCAATCCAAGTGCCTCTTTTAGAAGGGCATTTACCCTGTGATTAATCAGGTAAGTGAAGGAGAACATCGCATAACTGTTTTCTATGTAAAAAGGATCCATCACTTCAGTAAGACTGCTGCCAGTGGCAATAAGCTTGACCTATACCTAGCGTCAGCTGCACCCAAGACATGTAAGACAAAGAAACATGTACGTACATTTAAAGTGCACATGTTTATTCACAAAAGTTATAAAAGTCATTCCAGGATAAATTAAGAGAATGAAAATGAGAGAAAAAGAAAAAATAAGGATTACTCCTAGCATCAAAAATGAGAATGATGTTCACGATGAACTCTGACCGAGCATTTTAAACACTTTTCATGTAGTCTCCACACAATCCTTCCAATAACACTATACCATATGCACTTCTCCCAACCAGATTTTTTTTTAAGATTATGAGGCTGAGGCCATAGTAAGTAAACAGCAGAACCAAGGTTTGAGCTCAGGCAGTTTGATTCCAGGGACCTAGAGCTTAACTGCCTCCCTTTACAAGTATGAAAGAGTTTCTTTCCTGGTCTAGTAAACTATTACCTCAACCAGAAAACCAACAGATGTATTTAAGCCTCTTTATTTACAAGACATTGTTAGAGACTGTGGGGGATATATGAGCTTCAAGAGATGGTCTTAAAAAAGAAAGAGATGGCCTCTGCCATTAAGACTACTACAATGTAGTGAAAGCAAGATTATCACATAGTCAACAACTAGCTAGTAAAGTATAATTATCTAGAGTAGGGGTTAGCAAACATGTTCTATAAGGGACGAGACAGTAAATATTTTAGGCCTTATGTTCCATACAGTCTCTGTGGCAACCACTCAATTCTATCCTTAAAGCATGAATGTTGATATAAACAACACACACATAGGTGTGGATGTATTCCAATAAAACTACTTACAAAAACAAGTAGGAAGAGGAATAGCATGGCCATAGTTTGTCCATCCCTAATCAAGATTAACAGCTGACACAAAAAGGAATCAACTCCAGTCTTTCATTTTCCAGGAGATGGCATTTCTTTTACCCAAAATGCAATGCATAAACTACCCAGAAGCCACAGGGTTTATCTTCTTATTGTTGAGACACAAAAACAATTTGATACACCTTCTCCCAAACTTAATGAAATTGTATCTACCATTGACAATAAAAAAATTAAGTTTGTGTTTTCCAGAAAGGATGACCCTTTCAGCAGTCCTGGAAATTATGTAATATTTGTGCTTGTCAGTGTGCTAGGAACAAATCTTTTATCTATTCCCGTGTGATTATATCGTGGTACAGAGGCACCAGTTTTGTGTTATACAAAATTACATTTTACCCAGTGGCATTAAACCATTAGCCAGTGTTCCTTCTTATTTCAAGTTAGGAATAGATAGTTCCTCCCGCTGGAGATAGAACAGGCTCTCTAGTCACTTGCTGCCAGTGTTACTTAGTCTTAGAAATCTTTCAAATTACTTTAGTTCAACAACAACCTCCCAAGGGTCTCCACTTCATGTCAAACTAATCTCAACAGTAGATCATTTTGAATATTGGTACATAATATATATACAGATAAATGATTAGTCATAGAAGTTAACATTTTGTTTTTCTTGAATACTTCAAAAGCCTATGAGATTTAACACTGACAAACATTGAAATTTTAGATGCTTTTCTATCATGTTTTCTCAGATGCTGAAATGAAATTTTTAAAATAAAATCACTTATTAAAAGCAAACAACTCATACTCTAGTGTGAGATCCTTTAGTGTTTAGATTATGGGTTGTGCCAGAAAATTTCTCTCCCTATCTTTCTACCAAGAGTTTTATATTTATTATGTGCTAAGTATATTTATTATGTGCTTTGCTACATAGCCAAACATCACGTCTTCTACTTCACAACATCTTTGGCTTGGGAGAGAATGAATATTTTTGCAATCTAGAATATGTGCAGCCCTTGGGTAAGGCCTTTTACTGAACTGCCCAGACTGTGCATTTAGTTCATATTTTAAAGACTTCAAAACTTCAGATGTCCTTTTGTCTGTTACCCATTGACTGCTGTTGAACTAAATGTTTTTCACTCTGTAATCAATACTTTCTTACAAAAATAAACCCAGGCATCGACAAACAACTCTGCAGCACATTGCAGTATGCCTCAAAGTGGACAGCATGAAAAACTACCACTCCCAAGAATTAAAAAAGATCTCATTGACTCCAGTGCTTATTACAGTTTTTACAAGACTCTTACAGCTGAATCATTCCACTGTAACAAGACTTTATTAAATTAGATAGCTATTGAATCGTTAGCTTTCAGAGAATAACAATTAATATGCCTGTGTCCTTTATTACTTTTTCAAACCACTGCAACCATACTGCTCATGTTCACATTTATATCTTCTCTTGTGATGAAGTTATTAAAAATCCACAGCCAGATAAAATGGGAGGGAGGGGGTGGCACGGAATGTAAACTGTTCCAGAACAATTTTAAATAGCAGCCCTCCCTTCCCCCCCCCAAATGAAGTGGGACTTTTAGACCCCCAATTCAAGGAGAATTGTAATCAAATTATAATCTGGGAAGTTTATTTTACATGCCATGAACTCTGATTTCCCTGGCCTTTTATAAACATTTCCCTTCCACTTATTTGTTCATCACATGATTCATTCTCTCTGCACAGCCTTCCACTGGGAACCCACAGCAGGTGTGAGGCATGAGCAGCCAACCACACATAAGACCGGCCCCCACTTGCATCACGCATAACTCCCTCCAAAGCTGCTTCACTCAAAAACCAAATTCTTAAAGTATAAAGAATTTTATTTTTATTTGTTTTTATTTACTATTTTCCATCAGTAGGTATTTGCAGCTCTGGGTAAAATACAAAGCAAGTTGAAAAGAATAAATCTAAAAAATTTCAAATACAATAAATGAAAAAACAAACCCTTCAAGTACATACACCTTAAACGAGTTATGTCACATTCCTGCCTTCATGTTTACTAGCAAAGAGAGTGCTCACAGAACAATAATTTTAAATTATTTGAAGCTTGCACATGTTTATCTGTGACAAACAGCAACAAAGGCATTTACAATTTTCATTAGCAGGTGATATTTCCTGCCAACAGAGATGGTTTTGCATCGTGGTGAAGCAATTCAATGAACAACAAAGTTTTTCAAAGATGCTTTCTGTTTCTTGTTCCAAGGTAGTATCTCTATGCAATGGCTCAAAATTGCCACCCAGTGGAGGGACAAAAGCTGGTCTGGCTGTAGCTATACAGCAAATGGTAGCTTCTGATCTGAGGAGAGTTGAACTGGCCTCATCATCCAGTCTTTGCTGGATACCTACTAAGCACAAGTGCTCTTCCAGATGCTGAAGGGAAAAGACATTTTCGTCACGAGTGAGAAGGCTAAAGAGTCCTGTTATCGGCATCATACCACAGGTGCCAACGTTCTCCAGAGTTCAATGTGTAAACTGTTATGTGCATCTCTTTGTCATTGATAAAGGAGAAAAAATAATCTGCTAATGTTACTATGAGCACAAGGACAACGTCCAGCTTGGGGAAAGCTTTCTTACTGTCAAATAACTGTTTAATTACATGAATAAGAAGCTTCAGAACACATAAAATTGGAGTCACTTCTAAAACCACTGATAGTTTTCAAGAGACCAATAAACTGGAGGTTACGCAGACCCCACTTTACAACCTTTCATGGAGATACCACTCTCGATGTAACAGAGGTGATATATGACTCCCTGGAGGCCCGTAACCAAGGCTTAGGACACTCAAAGATGGGCGACGTCTGCATCGCAGCTGGGAAGTGGCCTTTTTCCCCACGGGTATGGCCTGAACTTTCATACTGTAGATTTCAGTGGATGTTAAACCCCAAAGGAAACAAATACATAAACATATTTGATGAGCCAATTTATTGAATAAAATATCTAATTTTATTCAAATGAGTGATTCTAAGTCCTATGTAGGCCAATCCTTAGCTTCTGTCATTATTTATTTTGTACTATAAAATATACCTTCCCTCTTGGAAACATGAGTACCAAAGGGAGGAACAGTAACTTTTAATGGTCGCAGTTAAATCTTGAAATTTTTATCTGAAAACTATAAAGCTTTTAAAAATGAATTTGCAAAAGTAATTGAGCCTCTAATAGCTGCTACTGATAGTAATTAACGAAATCTCATTTCCCTAAATTAAACATAATGAAATGTTTTTCAAGACCAAATAAAACTAGAAAATGCTATGAGGTTGATAGAATTTGCCTCTGAAAGTAGAGTTCTGGAATGTGCCGAGAAGCCTCAGTTGCCAGCAAAAGCCAATGGTTTATAGGGTTATGGGCGATGTGGAAGTCATTTCTGCTGCATCATATCAACTTTTACTGGCTAATAACCGATCTGAAAGCCAGTATATTGCATAGCTGCACATCGCAGTGCTTATGCAAATGCAACACACATCCTCTAAAAGTCTTCCATTAGTGCCTTTAAAGAGTTTGTTAATTAAACGTTGTCAGCACATCTTCTGTTCAACTTACATGTTTCACATTCTTTAATTTTTACAGCACTTTTGGTTTTCTTAAAGTGAATTATTTTGGGGTCATGGTAACCATCTTATTGAGGCTTCTGTTAACAAGCAGGGAAGTGCTTCAATTGCTGTATTAGTTTAGGGTGCTGTAACAAAAACACTATACTGAGTGACTCAAAGACCAGGTTTTTTTCCTCACACTTTCGAAATCTTGGCATTCCAAGTTCAAGGTGACAGGCACTTTAGTTCCTAGTGAGGGCTCTCCCCCCAGTGTGCAGATGGACACCTTCTTGCTGTATGTCCATGTGGTGGACAGAGAGGAAGCATGTGCTCTCAGGTCCCTTCTGGTACAGTCACTAATCCTACCCTAAAGGTTCCCAAAGCCTAACAGGAGCCTGAGGCCCTCATAATCTTGCAAAGGCCCCATCTCCAAAGACCATGGGAATTAGAGTTTCACAATTTGAATTTGGGGAGGACACAAACATTTGTCCACAACTGCTCAGAACTGATCACTGTATCCCCATTTCTTTTTTTTTTTTTTTGTAGAGCCAGAGTCTCACTTTATTGCCCTCGGTGGAATGCCATGGCGTCACACAGCTCACAGCAATCTCCAACTCCTGGGCTTAGGTGATTCTCTTGCCTCAGCTTCCCGAGTAGCTGGGTCTACAGGTGCCCGCCACAACGCGTGGCTATTTTTCTGTTCTGCAGTTTGGCTGAGGCCAGGTTTGAACCCGCCACCTTCGGTAGATGGGGCCAGCGCACTACTCACTGAGCCACAGGCGCCGCCCTGTATCCCCATTTCTTGATGGACAATATCTATAGCTAAGCAATTAATGACTCAGTCTGCCATGACACCCCAATTTTTCTTCTGTATTTGATCCTTGATTATCTCACCCAATGAAATGGCAATTTGTTTTCTTTATATTAATACATTACACTGCTTGCATTATTTCATTCATTGACTATTTAGTAACTACCTGCTTCTTTCCAGACCCTCAATAGTTACTGCCATTCAGCTCAAAATAAAATAAGACTTCTGCCCTGAAAATACTTTAAAACTCATCCACAACTCCCTACATAAGTAGGACTGTTACTTTAAATCATTTTACTTGGTGTCTCTGGTGTTCAAAGCATAAATTAGTTACCCTATGTTAACATTTCTTTCCTTTTTTATTTCAGATTAATGCAAAGATACAAATGATTAGGTTACAATCCTTGCATTTGGTAGGTAAGGCCCCTGTTGTAGTTGTGTCCCCCACCCAGGAGGGGTGCAATACACCCTTACCCCGTGCCCATTAGGTGGAAGCACACCAATCCTCCTTCTTGTCCCCGCAGTTTGAATTAAACTGAGCTGTTCCCTTGTGAGGGCAGGTATTAGTTCATCTACTGGCTTCATAAACTGATGGCTGAGCATTTAGTATGTTCCCTCCATTGCTCCCACCTTCACCCCAGATGGCTGTCAGCCTTCAGAACGCGGTTCTCAATCTGTACGCCGTGACCCACAGGAACTGTATTAAAGGGCCACGGCATTAGAAAGGTTGAGAACCACTGCTTTAGAAGGATCTCCAATCCATTATTTATTCATTGATAGCCTTGAACAGAAAGGGTGATTACAAGCTGGCTTAAAAAAAATGACAGGATTTCCTCGAGTATCGTAGAAGGCAAGGGTATTCAAAACAAATGCCTCCCCACCCCTTTATTCAAAATTTCACTTTCTATGGCTTCAGTCACCCGTGGTCACCTGCAATCCAAAAATACTGAATGGAAAATTCCAGAAATAAACATTTCATCACCTTTAAATTATATGTCATTCTGAGTATTCTGAGCTAATCTCCCACCATCCTGCTCTATCTCCCACAGATGTGAACTACCCCTTTGTGCACTATATGCACACTGTGTACAATCCCACCCATTATTTACTAAGTAGGCCTCTAGCACTCTCAGGTATCAGATCCAAAAAAAATACATACATACACACAAACACACACACACACTCTCACACATATGCGGCTTGGGTACACTGGGGGAATTAGAACATAAAATTGTGCAGATAATAATAATAATAATGCCACTGTAATGCATTCTTCACCTCCAGGTTTCTAACTTGAATGAAGATGAGACTGAATCTTATATCTTGCTGTATCTTCTATCCCTTTCTTTAGTTTTTATATGAAATGGGCTTCTCCACTTTCTGTCTGGTGTGAATTTCATCTACATTTTACCTTTCATTTCACATTTTCCTACAGCATTATTATTTGGGGAGAAAATAAACTTCAAAAATTTCAAGTAAACTGGTTTGATAATAGGAGTTTAAATTGGTACAACTGTTTTGGACAACCATCTGGCAGTATCTGCTTAAAGCTGAAAATACGCATCATCTATTGTTAGGTTATGCAGTTAATTAGACAGGTGCAGGTGGATGGTGGTTGTGGTTAGGCTGCTTTGATCTGGCTTAGGTCAGGCTGACTTGGTATATTGTGGGAAGGGGGCTAATTGCTAATTGAAATCTTATAGGTGTGAGACCTTGCAGATGGGTTGTTTTGGAGAGCTGATTGCTATTGGACTGATTAATATCCCTGGGGCTTTTTGATGTGGACCAATAGATACAAATTGTTATGGGAATGGAGTTGATCAAGATCATGGGAATTTTCCTATATGCAGCTGACACCCTCCGAAGTTGTGTATTAAAATCCAATATTGTGCTTTCCTTAGGGCCTACAACCACTAGGTTGGGCCCAGTTTGCTATCCAAACTATCAGAACAAATTTTTCTTTTGTTGCTAAAACTTTACTTGCTCTTTTTCTCTTTAATTATTTCTCTGACTACCTTCAGCCATCACTGTGCCACTAATAACACTATGACCCAGCAATTCCACTCTAGATGCATAGGTTTATATATTTACACACATAAAAACACATGCTCTAGAGGTATTACTCATAAAAGCTCCAAACTAGAAACAAGCCAACGTCCATCAACATAAATTATGATATATTCAAACACTGGAGAATAGCATATGGCAATGAGCAAACAAATGACCACAGCATGCAATGGCCTAGGTGAATCTCACAAGTGATGCTGAGTGAGAAACATAGCGCATGATCAATTTATATTAAGTAAAAACAGGTAGTAATTGTATTTTTAATTATTTACCAAGAGAGGTTTGGTTAGGTGCCTAAATATGGACCTAGGATACTGGTAATATTGTATTTGTTGACTTGAGTGCACATTCACAGGTTTCACTTGAGAAAATTTGGTGAGCTTTGCCAGTATATGCATGTTTCTGTATGCACACTGTACTTCAGCAAAATGTTTTAAAAATAGAAGAAAATGTAGGTGATACAAATACAAAAACATGATCCCTGAAAAACTTGATAAAGTGAACTTCATCAAAATTTCAAACTTCTCATCTGCAAAAGACACTGTTAAGAAAACAAAAGATAAGCCAGAGACTAAAAAAATAAATTGCAACAAGCATATTCGATAAAGGACAGGTGTTGAAAATACATAAAGAACTCTTAAAATTTAACAAGTTTTTAAAAACTCTATTAAAAGGCTGGGCATGGTGGCTCACAACTGTAATCCTAGTCCTCTAGGAGGCCAAGATGGATGGACTGCCTGAGGTCAGGAGTTCAAAACCAGCCTGAGCAAGAGTGAGACCCTATCTCTAAAAAATAGCCAGGAGTATGGTAGGGAGCCTGTAGTCCCAGCTACTTTGGAGGCAGACGCAAGAGGATCATTTGTCCCCAAAAGTTTTAGGTGGCTGTGAGCTATGATGCCACAGAACTCTGCCGAGGGCAACAAAGTGAGACTGTCACAAAAAAAAAAAAAAAAAAAAAAACTTATTAAAAAATGGGCAAAAGATTGAAAATACATCTCACTAAAGAAGACATGCAGATAGCCAATGAGTCTGTTAAAAGATCTTCAACATCATATGACATTAGGGAATTGAAAATTTTTACAAATGAGATATCACTACACACCTATAAGATTGGCCAAAATCCAGAACACTGACAATATTAAACACTGATGGGGTCACAGAGCAATAGGAACTCTCATTTATTACTAGTGAAAATGCAAAATGAACAGCCAGGTTGGAAAAGAATTTGGCAGTTTCTTACAAACCTAAACATAGGCATAGTATCCAATCAAGCAACAATGATCTTAGTTATCTATCCAAGTAAGTTCAAAACTTACATCCATACATAAATCTGCCCATAAATGCTTATGACAGCCATATTCACAATTGCAAAAACTTGAAAGGAACCCAGGATCTGCTTCAACAGATGTGAAAGAAACCAAAATATTTCTCTCCAAAATATAAAGGCAAAATATAAAAAAAAAATTACAAAGTGAAAAGTACTCCTTTTCTTTTTTAAAAGTTTTTTGTTTGTTTGTTCTGTTTTTATATGTTTTTTACTTTTATAGATTTAGGGGTCACAATGGAAGTTTTGTTACCTGGCTATGCTGTGTAGTGGTGAGGTCTGGGCTTTCAGTCTACCCACCACCTGATTAGTGTACCTTGTACCCAGTAAGTAACTTTTCATCCCTCCTCCCCCTCCTATCCTGCTACCTACCAGACCCTCCAATCTCTACTATTCCACTCTGCATGGCCATGTGTGCCTGTTGCTTTAGCTCCCACTTATAAGTGAGAACATGCAGAATGTCATATTCTTGAGTCACTTCATTTAGGATACCCAAGTTGCTGCAAAGGACACTGTTCCATTTTCTTTTATGGCTAAGTAACATTCCCTGCATATGTGTGTGTGTGTGTGTGTGTGTATACAAATACCTACCATGATTCTTTGTCCAATCATCTATTTATGCCCACTTAGTTTGATTCCGTATCTTTGCTATTGTGAATTGTTCTGTGATAAACATACAAGTGCATGTATCTCTATGACATAATGATTTTTTTGATTGCTGGATCAAAAGGTAGATCTATTTTCAGCTCTTTGAGAAATCTCCACAGTGTTTTCCATAAATATTACACTAATTTACACTCCTACCAATAGTGTACAAGTGTTCCCTTTTCATCCAAACATTACCAACATCACGCTTACTTTTTAATAAGAGTCATTCTGACTATAGTAAGAGGGTACACTATCATAACGCATTTTTAATTTGAATTTCTCTGATGACTAGTGTTGTTGAGCATTTTTTTTATTGTTTACTGGCTATTTGTATGTATCCTTTGAAAAATGTCTGTTCATATCATTTGCTCACATTTTAATAGGATTACTTGTTCTTTTCTTTTTGAGTTGAGTTCTTTGTAGATTCTGTATATTAGTCCTTTCTCAGAGATACAATTTGTGAATATTCTCTACCATTCTCTAGAATTTTACTCTATTTACTCTATTGCAGATTATTTCTCTTGCTGTGCAGAAGTCACATTTGTTTATTTTTATTGCATTTATTTCTAGGGCCTTAGTCTAAATTCTTTGGCCTCAGCAACGTCCAGAATTGGAATAAGACAAAGATATCCATTTCCCCCACTTCTGTTCAACATAGTACTGGAAGTCCTAGTCAAAGTAACCAGATACTAAAAAGAGGGGGACATCCAAATTAGAACACAGAAGATTAAATTATCTCTATTTGCTGACAATATGATCTTATACCTACAAAACCCTAAATATTCCTCAAAAAGCCTCTTAGATTTGATAAATGAATGATTAAAGTCTCAGGTTACAGAATCAATGAACCCAGACCAGTAGCAATTCTATATATGGATAATGACCAAGCTGATAACTAAATCAAGAACTCAATCTGGCTAGGCAAGGTGGCTCTTTAGAACATCTTGGACAATACAAGACCTCATCTCTATAAAAACGTTAAAAACTAGCCAGGTGTGGTAGCACAACTGTAGTCATAGCTACTGAGGAGAGTAAGGAAGGATTGCTTAAGCCCAGGAATTCTATGTAACAGTGAGCTATGACTATACCATTATTCTCTAGCCTATGTAACAGAGTAAGATTAAGGTCCTGACTCAAAAAATTAAGAAAAAGAAAAAAAAAAAAACAAACTCACCTAAATCTCATAATCCCATTTAAAGTACCTACAAAAATAAGATGAAAACCTATTCACTTTAGAAGCCTACATTCAAAAAACAGAAAGAGAGCATATCAACAAACTCACAAGCCATCTGATTTAATTGGAAAAAGAAGAACAATCTAAGCCTAAACCCAGCAGAAGAAAAGAAATATCCAAAATTAAATCAGAGATCAATGAAATTGAAAACAAATGAATCATTCAGAAATTTAATAAAACAAGGAGTTGGTTTAAAAAAAAGGAAAAAGAAAATAGATAAGCCTTTGGAAAGATAAAATAGAAATAAAAAGGTAAAATTTCTTCATTAGTGGTGAAAGGTGTGGGTTCAATTTCAGTCTTCTACAGGTCGCCAGCCAGGTTTCCCAGCACCATTTGTTAAATAGGGAGTCTTTTCTCCACTGAATGTTTTTAATTGGCTTGTCAACCGTAAGTAGTTGGCTTTATCTCTTGGTTCTCTATTCTGTTCCAAATACCTACTTCTCTGTTTTTGTGCCAGTACCATGCTGTTTTGATCACTATCGATTTATAGTACAGTCTCAAGTCTGGTAGCGTGATCCCTCCTGTTTTGTTTTTATTTGTAAGTAATGTCTTGGCTATTCGATGTTTTTTTCTGATTCCATGTAAAATGAAGCAATATTTTTTCAAGGTCTTTAAAATATGACAATGGAGCTTTAACAGGCATTGCATTAAAATTGTATATTGCTTTGGGAAAAATGGTCATTTTAACAATATTGATTCTTCCCAACCATGAGCATGTATGTTTTTCCTCTTGTTGACATGTTCAGCGATTTCTTTTCTAAGAGTTTCATAGTTCTCTTTATAGAGATCTTTCACTTCCTTTGTTAGGTAGACTCCCAAACATTTCATCTTCTTTGGCATTACTAAGAAAGGAATGGAATCTTTGACTTTTTTTTTTTTTGGCTTGGTTGTAGTTAGTGTATATAAAGTCTACTGATTTATGAGTGTTGATTTTGTAGCCTAATACCTTGTGTATTCCTTGATCACTTCTAAGAGCTTCTCGGTAGAAACCCTGGTGTTTTCCAGATATACAATCATATCGTCTGGATTAAAGATTTAAACTTAAGACATGAAACTATAAAAATACTAGAAGAAAATGCGGGGAACACTCTTGAAAGCATCAGCCTGGGCAAATACTTCACGAGGAGGACACCCAAAGCAATGGAAGCAGTATAAAAAATACACTACTGGGATCTGATGAAACTAAAAAGCTTCTGCACC
>CAUYON010153750.1:0-11327 GCA_963573935.1 Arctocebus calabarensis
TTGTGGCGGGTGCCTGTAGTCCCAGCTACTTGGGAGGCAGAGGCAAGAGACTCGCTTGAGCCCAGGAATTGGAGGTTGCTATGAGCTGTGATGCCATGGCACTATCCAGGGTGACAGCTTGAGGCTGTGTCTCAAAAAAAAAAAAAGAAATAAAAAGTCCTTTTGAATGTGAATTTACAAACATATAGAGGTGTCCATATATGCCCATAATGTTTGTTATCTTATATATTGTATCTCTTGTAATCGCAGAAGTCAAACATTACTTGAGTATTATAATTTTAATACAGTTTTTTCCTTTCTTAAAATGTTTATACTTTTTCCAGTGTAAACTCTCTCATGTATAAAAAAATGTGTGTCCTTTTTGGAGGGCACCTTCTATATATATCAGTGGGAAATACCATGAGCTATAAATTGAATATAGTTATTTTCCCTTAAGGATTTAGTGGAAGGACTCTGATATAAGTTTAATATGAATACTGAAAACTGTTGATGCTTTTAGCAATTGAAATCAAGATACCATAAGCTAAGAATACTTTCATCCTGTGAAGGCCAATACATTTTTTTGGAAAATGTTTTATAGAAATGAAAGTCATAGATAAGTTATCCCTTAAAAACCTATTGTTAAGGCTAGGAGCAGCGCAGTGGCTCACACCTGTAATCCCAGCACTCTAGGAGGACCAGGCCAGTGGATTGCCTTAGTTCACAGATTCGAGACCAGCCTGGTCAAGAGTGAGACCCCTGTCTCTAAAAATAGCCGGGCGTTGTGGCAGACACCTGCAATCCGAGCTACTCAGGAAGCTGAGATATGAGAATCACTTGAGCCCAAGAGTTTGAGGTTGCTGTGAGCTGTAACTCCACAGTACTCTATTGAGGGCGACAAAGTAAGACTCTGTCTCAAAAAAAAAAAAAAAAAAGTATTGTTTTTTTCTTAAACTTTTTTCTTTTTGCAGTTTTTGGCCGGGGTTGGGTTTGAACCCACCACCTCGGGCATATGGAGCCAGTGCCCTACTCCTCTGAGCCACAGGCACCGCCAAAAAAGACGGTAGTTTGGGGATTTTGTTTTTGTTTATTTGTTTGTTTTTTGAGACAGAGTCTCAATTTATCACCCTGGTAGAGAGCTGTGGCATCACAGCTCACAGCAACCTCCGACTCCTAGGCTCAAGCGATTCTCCTACCTCTACCTCCCAAGTAGCTGGGACTACAGGCGCCCGCCACAACGCCTGGCTATTTTTTTGTTGCAGCGGCATTGTTGTTTGGTGGATTTGAACCTGCCAGGTCAGATGTATGTGGCTGGCTCCTTAGCCGCTTGAGCCATAGGCACCGAGCCAAAAACTTCTTTTTTTTTTTTTTTTGAGACAGAACCTCAAGCTGTCACCCTGGATAGAATGCTGTGGCATCACAGCTCACAGCAACCTCCAATTCCTGGGCTCAAGTGAGTCTCCTGCCTCCACCTCCCAAGTAGCTGGGACTATAGGCGCTCACCACAACGCCTGGCCATTTTTTGGTTGCAGCCGTCATTGTTGTTTGGCGGGCCCAGGCTGGATTCGAACCCGCCAGCTCAGGTGTACGTGGCTGGCGTCTTAGCCCATTGAGCCACAGGCACCAAGCCAAAAACTTTTTAAAAACATGATTTCATGACAATTTCTGGCCCACCCATGATTGATTTATTGAATAACAGTCATTAGTATAGTGCTATTAAAGCCCTTGTCATCAAAATGCAATTACATCACAAATATACAAAAATAATCCAATGTAACTAGTTCTCACATGCAGAACTAGAAAATGAACGTTGTTATTTTTAAAAATTATACTACTTCATATTGGAATTGTGAGGTGAAGTAAGTCAATGAAGACTATTAGGACAGCTTCTCTGGAAAGCAATTTGGTAATACATTTCAACTGTCATTAAAAAAAATATTCTTTTCCTTGTTCATACAGTGGTGACTTCAGAGTCCAGGTTCGTGGCTCACACCTGTAATCCTAGCACTCTGGGAGGCCGAGGCAGGTAGAATCACTTGAGCTCAGGATTTTGAGACCAGCTCTGAGTAAGAGTGAGACACCATGCCCCTCTCTATTAAAAATAGAAAAATTATGCAGCATTGTGGCTGGCACCGGGAGGCTCAGCAAATCAGGAGGCTGAAGCAGAGGATCACTTAAACCCAGGAGTTTGATGTGATGGGTGAGCTAATCTGATGTCTGATGCCATGGAACTCTAGCCTGGGCAACAGAGTGAGACTCTGTCTCAAAAAAAACATGTTCTTGCCCAAGCACGGTGGCGCCAGTAGTCCCAGCTACCTAAGAGTCCAAACTGGGCAATGTGGGGAGACCCTGTTTCAAAAAAAAATTCATGGCCCCCAAATGAACTCTTTGCAAATTATCTCAAAGCAGAGATAATTTTTATACAAAAATGTTTTTCAAAGTCTAAGTTTTAAGACAGAAAAGTTTAAAATACCTTTATTTCTAATAATATGGGGCAAATAAATTATGTTAGATTCTCATAAGTACCCATTATTGATAATATCTTCAAATAATTATATTTTCTTGTTTGAATGTTAAAAACAAGCCAAGAGCTATAATACACTTTCAATTCTGTATAAAAGCTAAGAGACATACACAAAAATGTTTACTTTTAATGTTGATTTAGTTGTTTGTTTTTTTTTTTTTGAGACAGAGTCTCACTTTATCACCCTCAGTAGAGTGCCATGCATCACAGCTCACAGCAACCTCCAAATCCTGGGATTAGGGGATTCTCTTGCCTCAGCCTCCCGAGTAGCTGGGACTACAGGTGCCCACCACAAGGCCGGGCTATGTTTTGTTGTTGTTGCAGTTTGGCCAGGGCCGGCTTCAAACCCGCCACTCTCGGTATATGGGGCCAGCACCCTTCCCACTGAGCCACAGGCGCCACCCAATGTTGATTTATTTTTTATTAATGGTATTTTCCAAACTTTCTTCAGTAAGTATTTATTTTAATCAGACAAATGCATGATAAAAATTAAGAATCAGAGAATTTCTTACTATTTTAGGAAGTATATAATTTTCATTTCACCCTAGCATGCATTTTTTGTCACAGTTTTCCAAGCCAAACTCTAAAAGGATGAAATTCAGAGGTTAGGAGAGCACCCAGCAACCCAGTCACTCTACTTCTCTGAGCAAACTGAGCATGCTTACTAAAAGCACTGGTCTGTTTTATAAATTCTTTTTTTTTCTTTCTTTCTTTACTTATAAACTTTCCCCATTGATTTCAGACTTTCTCTCAGACAAAATTGACTTCAAACTGAAGAGGGAGATCTTCCCTTAGGTTATCCTGTGGAATTCAAATTCCCATTTTTTTTTTTTTTTTGTAATTTGTACTGAGTAAGTGTTGCTGTTTTTCTCCTTTCCTTTTCTTTTTTTTCCTGAGACAGAGTCTCATTCAGTCACTCTGGTTAGAGTGCAGTGGCATCATCGTAG
This sequence comes from Arctocebus calabarensis, assembly GCA_963573935.1. NCBI lineage: Eukaryota > Metazoa > Chordata > Mammalia > Primates > Lorisidae > Arctocebus > Arctocebus calabarensis. Next base: position 3,451 of record CAUYON010153750.1, read on the forward strand.
CTCACAGCAACCTCAATCTCCTGGGCTCAAGTGATCCTCCTGCCTCAGCTTCCCAAGTAACTGGGACTATAGGTATACACCATCATGCCTGGTTAATTTTTTATTGTAGACACAGCGTCTTGCTTTTGACCTGGTCTCAAGTGATCCTCCTGCCTCAGTCTCCCAAAGTGCTGGGATTACAGGTGCAAACCACCTCACCTGTGCTTTTTTTTCTTAATCCACTGAAGCCAAGGAATATTGACTATCAGGCACTCTTCTAAAGGCCTGATATACACACTCCAGCGTAGTCATCCTGTCAACTTTGTGTAGTAGGTACTCAGATCCATTTCTCAGACAAGCTGTGAGTCAGAAAAGTAATTTGCCTAAGGTCACTCAGCTAGAAAGTGCAAGATCAGAAGATAAATGCAGATTTGTGAGTCTTCAAAAGCCACGGTGCTCTTGAGCAGTGCTGGCCTGCATGTTTGATTTTTTTCCCATTCTAATGACATACAATTTTGGTATTCAGTAAAAACCCGACGAAAGGTTATTTTATTTATTTATTTATTTATTTATTTATTTATTTATTTATTTTTTTGAGACAGAGCCTCAAGCTGTCACCCTGGATAGAGTGCTGTGGCATCACAGCTCACAGCAACCTCCAATTCCTGGGCTCAAGCGAGTCTCCTGCCTCCGCCTCCCAACTAGCTGGGACCACAGGTGCCCGCCACAACGCCCGGCCATTTTTTGGGTTGCAGCCGTCATTGTTGTTTGGTGGGCCCGGGCTGGACTCGAACCCGCCAGCTCAGGTGTACGTGGCTGGCGCCTTAGCCCGCCGAGCCACAGGCGCCGAGCCGTGAAAGGTTATTTTAATGTAACTGCAAAGGCTTGTCTCTACAATGTTTGTATCCTATCCCAAAACAAATTAGAATGAATTAAGCCCCCTCCACCTCACCCCTCAACTAACATGTTGAAAAAAATAACCCTATGGTAAACAAAGATATCTTTTCCTGTGATATAGTACACATATAAAACTTTTAAGCATTGTTTTCTATATTACTTCTTTGCTTTATGCATTATTTTTTTATGTAGTCAAATTTACTGTTTAACATAGTAAATAGTATGTAAGTACTATAGGTCATGGCACCTTGTTGAGGACATAGACAAGTCATTTTTAGTTTATGGTTTCTCCTTTTGGTGTCATGCATGGAAAGGACTTTCTCAATCCAAAATTATTAGAATAGTTGTCTGCTTTTTTTCAATATTTCCCTTAAAATATACCAATCTCCAAGCTATTTGTAAGATTGGCAAATTATTGAGAAGAAATCCATGTCAGAGGATTCAAGTTTAACGTGCTTTTTGCCTTTATTTCAGCATCCAAAAGTTAAATAACAATTTTGCTATTACATGCTCTTCTCCATTACAAGCCTGATGTCTGAATTTATCATGTTCAAATTTAATTCCACTTTTCAACAGATTCAGTTACCTTTCAAACAGTGTTTCATGTTTATGAATTGAAGAGAAGCCCATGAACTGTGGAAGAGAGCCCCTCTTTCTAGAGATTAATCTGGGATTACTTTCTAAATAACTAGATCATATCATATGGTCTCTTATTAATTCCCCATGAGAGATATAACTTAATTCAGAAATTGCCTGTTGCATAGCCTACACATGCACTTGTGACCCATGAATGGATGATCCATATGTTGCTTTGTGGAACAATTGGCTAAAATTTCAATCTGTCTGAAAGATCACTAAGTTATCTATTCACATAATTGAGATTTATAGTCTACCAAATGAACTCTGTTGGTTTGCAGCTGGGAGTTGGCCATTAGACTTCAAAATATCTTTTTCAAGTATTTTCTATCTGATTCCACAGGGATGCTTTGGTCTAACTGCCTTCCTTTTCTGCACAAGGTGAAATACTACCAAGTATCTTGTGAATTTAATTTCACTTAAATTAAAGTGTTTCTGGTATGTTTTTCTGATTAGAAATGCAAAGTTACAAGATTTTTAAAGGTAAAGCAGAGGTAATAGTGTATAAAACTGGTAGAGGTTAAGAATTTTGTGAAAAGGAAAAGTATATGTTCCTGGAAAAAACCTAGACAGATCATAAGATGTGCAATGGTTATTCCTGAGTCATGGGGTTATGGATGATTTTCAGTTTCTTTATAGTTTGCTTATTTTCAAATTTTGAACAATGAGCATGTAGTATTCTTACATTATGCGGAAAAATCCTCTATTCCCTTTAACTGAAACTGGTTGGAACTAAGATTATTTGATTATACTCATAACAACTTTATTTCTAAATAAAAACATAACAATAAGATAAAAAATATTGACAATAATGTCAAGCCAATGGCATATTTCATATCACTATAAAATGAGGAGATTGAGAAGATTCCAGAAGGACATGATGGAAAGTTGATGGGTGATTGAGAAATGGTGAGAAGACATGAGTTCTAAAGACTATTTCACATTCTTTTCCTTTTTCGAAGGACATATCTTAAAATGAGTCGTGGAAACCAAAATGTTTCTGCTTTTCATTCATCATTTAGAAGACTGAACTTACTCCTGTTTATAAGGACTGGTGGTTAGAAACACCAGTGGAAATGAATTAGGACACGTAGAAAACTGCTCTGATAGGGGCTCAAATGAAGCTAGTCAAGACTGAAATGTACCTTTTAAAAATCCAAATGAGATATTTTATTTCTTAATCTTGGTATAGTTACATGTGAGTGTTCAGGCTGTAACATTCAAACTCTATGCTTAAAATTTGTGTATTTTTCTGTATGTGTGTTATATTTCAGTTTTAAACAGTTTACTTGGGGGGCAAATAATCCCACCACAGCTCTGCCTCTGTCTTGCCCCTATGCACTATGGTAGCCACTGGGTTTGGTTCCCAGAACATTCCCTGAGACAGAGCCAATCGGCGTCCTTCCTTGGGCCCTTTGGGCATCGAGGTGATGGAGCTGGTGTTGGTGTGTGAATCCCTGTACACTACCGTGACAAGGAAGGGCAGGGGTTGAAGCTGTTCCCTCGGCTGACACAGAGAAGCCGCAGGGTTTCTGAGTTCCATGACATCTGAATCAGCAGCTGCAGCTAAACAAACCAAGCCTCTCCGCAATCCCTCAAGTAAAGACAGCTAAATTTAATTACCCTAAACCACTGGTTTTCAAAGACTGCATCAGCATCACTTGAAACTTGTTAGAAATGCACGTTCATGGGCCCCACCCAGACCTCCAGCAGCCATAGGTGATGGAACAGGAGTCAGAGGTGGGGTCCAGCGGTTGGGTTGCAATAGGCCCCCTAGGAAATTCTGAGTCCTCACGTCTGAGAGGAGCCGCCTTAAACTTGCAGTGCAGTCGTCTCATGTCACTGGACCACCTGTGATACTTATACCACAAGTTGACCTGTTGAGAGAGTCTTTGTTTTGTTCTGTGCTGTTTGGTTTTTGAGCTTCAACCAAGTGTGCAGATCCTAGGTGGAGGGTAGATATACGAGCCGGCAAGTAAGGGAGGTTCTTAGGCGCCAGTGAAAGTAAGATGGACAATTCGTTGGTAGTTAAAGCTTTGCCAGACAATATTCCTCATGCTCATAAGACTGTAATTAATGTAAGAGTAATTACCAAGTGAGTAATATGGAGGAAGAGGAAGAGAACCTTTGTGGTTAAACGGCACTGTAGAATCCTTTGCCGCTGGCCTCAGGCTTATTGGAATCCATTGTAGAAAGCTGGAAAAGCCCATTTAGGGTTTATGCACCTCTTCCTCGGCTTGTCATAATGTAGGCAAGCAAACAGTTTGTATGGACTCTTCATAACTTGCAGTGCCTATTTACTAGGATTTCTACAGAATGCGTACATTCGCAGAGGAAGTGCAGTAATACTGAAGTAAGATGACTGATGGTGCCTTGATTAATTCTCACCTGATAATGAAACTGTGAGTTTGTGCTCCATGTTGCTCACCATAGACTAAGCTGCCTTTGTCCTTCTGGCCTGAATTTCTCCGCATGAAATGAGTAAACAGCAGGGTTCAGGCTCTGAAAACCTAGCAGAGGGAATCTAGTCCCAGGCAAAGGTCCCAGTGAGGCTCTAGGAAAAGGGCCTTCTTTCTCTCTTTCTTTCTCCTTTCTTCCTTCTTTCCTTCCCTCCCTCCCTTCCTTCCCTTTTCTTTCTTTTTCTTATTATTTTTTTTTTTTTTTGCGGTTTTTGGCCAGAGCTGGGTTTGAACCCGACACCTCTGGCATAAGGGGAGGCGCCCCACTCCTTTGAGCCACAGGTGCCGCCCCTTCTTTCTTTCTTTTGAGACAAGGTCTCTGTCATCCAAGCTGGAGTGGAGTGCATTGGCACAGTTACAACTCAATTCACCTGGGCTCAAGTGTGCCCTAGCTCAGTCTTCAGAGTGGCTGGGACTACTAGGCACATGCCACCATGCCTGGCTAATTTAAAAATATTTTTTTTAGAGACAGGGTCTTGCTATTTTGCCTAGACTAGTCTCGAACTCCTGGCCTCAAGCAATCTTCCAGCCTCAGCTTCCCAAGGGGCTGGGATTACAGGCATGAGCCACAGTGCCCAGCCCTATGATTGAAAATATTGCACAATGTAATACATAATGCATTTCAAGTACCTGATAAAAGGTGCCTGCTGCAGATAGATGCTTATTATTAACATTATTATCAATTTATTTTACAGGAATATTTTTTATTTTCTCTTTCACTATCTTTTTTCCCCCTGTGGTTATCTGTCTGGCAAACGCTCACTCTGAAGCTTTTTCCACCCCTTCCATCCCTCACTGCAACAGGTCAATATTAATCACCCCCTTCTGCATGGCCACTTATATTACATTGTGTTACCATTGCATTGTGATATTTAGTTATGTCTGCATTTCCCTCTCCACTGTGAACTCCTTAAATGACAGGGCCTAGGTTTTACACATGTTCACATTTTCAGAGCCAGCACAGCACCTTGCACTTAGCAAATGTGCATTACATAAAGATTGAATAAATTGAGTCACTAAAAGAAAAGGGAATCGGAAAATTGCATTCTTTAGTTTGAAAATACTACCCATCAACATTGTGCATGCCCACCTATTGTCATGTTCTCGGGATCCCAAAAGCTGCCTCTTTTGTATTATTTTCCAATTTTTTAGTAACAGTTTCCTCTTGTGAAATATCTTGAGTTGCCATTTGTTCCCATTTCATCAGATTTGCCACATCTTCCACTAAGAGTATTTTTTTTTCCATGTTGGAATCTAAAACATTGTTAGCTAACATTTATTGAACTCTTACTATTTATTAAACAAATATGGATTGAGTATCTACTGTACGCCAAGCACCATTCTAGGTACGTTGCAAAATAGGAGACACAAAAATCTGTGCCCCTTGTCTGGCTCTGGATGTTTTTTGTGTTAAATTTCTGTTAAATTTCATGTCATGAAAAATGAACTTTTTGAGTGTCATGACAAGACTCAAGTTAGAGATCTGGCAGCTGTTTCTAATTTACATTCATTAGTCTCTTTCACTTCATCTTGAGCAGCCAAAGAGACCATCAAATTATTGCTAACCATGCCATATCCCCTATATTACAAAATTTATGAAGTTTCCTTTCTGCCTCCAAGCCTTTATTGTCTAGCATTGAGCAGGCCATCATACAATTGCATACTAACTCATGGGCTAGCTGCAGCTCCAACCATTTATCAGGTGAGCTTTGGGCATCGAGGTGATGGAGCTCGTACTTTGCACCCAGGCAGCACTTAGAAAAGATTGTTAAGCCCTGTGTGCCTGAGTTCTTATAATTATAATTATTATTAGGGTGACTTTGAAACTCCTGGTTTGATTTGTAATCCCTTATTGCAACTGAGGATTGTTGAAGAGTGATTAAGAGATAGTCTATCCAGCCTTCCTGCTGAAATACTATTTTTTAAAACATATGCAATTAAATTTCTTTTACTGTAATTTTTTGCAATTACACTTTACTATCTTAACCATCTTTAGGTGTACAGATCAGTAGTGTCAAGTATATTCACAGTTCTGCAAAGCAGATCTTTAGAACTTTTTCATCTTGCAAATCTGTACCCATTGAATCACAATTCCCCTTTCCACCTCCTGAAATGTGTTTTTAGGGCTTTCATGCATAATGTTTATGGAGTTCAATCCTTTTTATTGAAAAGGTTTCTAAAAGGCTTAAGAAGAAAATAGTCAAGCCAAAAAAAAAAAAATTGCCGTTTCCCTATGAGGGGTTCTGTCCTTCTGTCAAAATTGGTGGCTGTCCGAAAGCTCCTTGAATGGCTTAGGTCTTTAATAAACTATACTGGCCCTGAGTGGTGCCAGACTTAGAATATGCCTTAGTCTGTTTTGTGTTTGCTATATCAGAAAACCAGTGACTGATTTATAAAGAAAAGACATTTCTTTGTCAAAGTTCCAGAGGCCAAGAAGCCCAAGGCCAAGGGACTGGCATCTGGCGAGGCCCTTCTCCATCACTACACGGCAAGAGAAACCCAGCTCGCTTCTATGACAAGCCCATTCTTGCATTAACAACCCACTCCCATGCTGGCAACATTAATCCATTCATGAGGACTGGGCCTTCATGACCTAATCACCCTTTAAATGTCCTTGCTCTCAACGTTCTTCCACTGGAGATGAAGCACATGAACTCTGGGAGACACAGTCAAGCCATAGAAGAATGCTTTTTGCCTGTTTATGTGTTTTGGGAGAACTTTTAGAAATGGGTTCTAGAGATAAAAGGGTCACAAAGCAATGGGCTCCTCCTCCGCCTTCCCCCCCTTGTGGCATTCTCTCCCCCAGGTGAGTGTCGGTCACGTGCTCTGCACTTCTGTATCTCCAATGACGGCCTCACTGCACCTGCAGGCCCGGCATTGTCTTGTCTTTACAGACACCATAGGTTGTGAGGAAATATCACAAAACTGGTTGGTTTCTTTTGTACCTAAAAGCAGTGGGAATCCCATGTTTGGTTTGGTTCTGTGTCTTGTCTGTGTAAAGCTCACTTTCCTTCTTCCTAAACTCAGTCTGGACTTAGGAAATAGTAAAAGACAATTTTTTTTTTTCACAGTTTTTGGCTGGGGTTGGGTTTGGACCCTCCACCTCCGGTATATGGGGCCGGCACCCGACTCCTTTGAGCCACAGGCACTGCTCAAAAGACTATTTTTTAAAATAGAATATGAACACGTGGCATCTGAGCCGTCCTCATTGGTGTAGTTTGTTCAGTGGTCAGCAGGGAGAACAGCTGGTGTGGGCCAGAGTCCGAAAGCTGGGAGAACTGCTGGGAGTGGATGTTTGCTTGGTTTGATTTTCTTTTTTGTCTTCTCAAGATCCTTTTGATGTCATGCCTTCCTCCCATTCTAATCCATCCCTGCTTTTTCGGGCGAGCACGTCATTCAGGAGCATTCAGAGTACACCCTTCCCTCACCCTGCTAATGAGGTCAGCGTCGGTGCTGTCCTTGCCTCTAGCCAGGACTCTGCCAAGTGCTCCTGCCACACATGGTGTCGCGAGCAAGAGCCCACTGCAGGTGCCATCAGGTAATTTCCAGCTGCAGGGTAACATGGTCAAAGAGAATCAAAGTGAACAGGCGGGATGAAGGTCAACCTCTCAATCTGATTAGAAAGAAGGCTAGGAAATCGGATATATAATATAATGGTATTTCCATTAAGAAATTGTTAATGGGCTCGGCGCCTGTGGCTCAACGGGTTGGGGTGCCAGCCACGTGCACCTGAGCTGGCAGGTTCGAATCCAGCCTGGGCCCGCCAAACAACAATGACGGCTGCAACCAAAAAACGGCCGGGCGTTGTGGCGGGCGCCTGTAGTCCCAGCTACTTGGGAGGCAGAGGCAGGAGACTCGCTTGAGCCCAGGAATTGGAGGTTGCTTTGAGCTGTGATGCCACGGCAC
>CAUYON010153751.1:0-22685 GCA_963573935.1 Arctocebus calabarensis
CCTACCTGGTATTGTTTAAAAGTCAGTCCGGGAACAGTTGGTACCTCCTGGTCTGTTTCCCAGGGAGTTAGCCAAGCAAAAAACTTGGAGTGAACTAGAAGCAAGAAATTGTTTTTTTCCCGTCTATCTTGGGAGTGAGCTAGACTTTTTTTTTGAAGCTTGCAGTCTGGAAATTTGCCAGGGGTCAGCTGGTATTTTTCCATTATAGCCTAGTCCTGACACCTTTCAGTCTTAGCCTAGACCCACTAGGCCTAACAACAGTGCAGCAGATTAAGCATCGTTGTGAATATTCACACTGTACCCGCTGCCCTTGCATTTTCACAGCCTGGATAAAGGCTGAAGCTCTTCTCCTGGTTGTCCAGATTATTTGGCCCAAATAGGATAATTGCAGCCTGTTGCTTACATCATTTTTCCTGTCTTTATTGTGGATAGTGAATCAACAAGTCAGAAGTTTCTGTTTTAAAGCATATTTATTTAAGCTTTTTTTAAAAAAGTAAATGTAAAGACTAGAAGAATGCAAGGGGAACCGAACGTAGGGCAAGTGGTGAAGCTGTGTTCGCTCCCAGCCCCATCCCTTCCATCCTGCATCCACTTCGGTCTCGCCCCGTGCCTGGGCCTGTTTGGGCCATGACAATGTGCTTCGTGCCCACTGGCTTCTGTTCTGAGTCACTCGATGGGCTCTGCTAGCTGGAGAATTAGGGAGGAAGAAGACCTTGTGTTTGTGGGGCCCTCCCAGCAGGGTTGCTGCCGGCTGGGTGTGTCCCTTGCTGCTGAACCAAACCCCCTGATCTCAGCTGCCCACAGAGCCATGCCCCTTTCGGCCTGGGGTAGTAGCAGCCTCCGCTGGTCCTGGCCTCAGGGAGCCGCACCGTCCTTGTGGTTTCCCCACAAAGACTATTGTAAATAGTCCTGAATTAGCTTCTTCACTGCTAGACAGGAATGCCTGAGGCAGGGTCCTTTATTTAAAAAAAGAGGTTTATTTGGCTCGTGGTTCTGCAGGCTGCACAAGAAGCTTGGCACCAGCATCTGCTTCTGGTGAGGAGGCAGGGAGCATTCAGTCAAGGACAGTGGTGAGGGGGGGACAGAGGGCAGCAGGTGGCGTGTGATGAGAGCAGGAGCAAGAGAGGGAGGACGAGGCCTGGGCTCTTTTAAACAGCCAGCTCTCTGCTGAGCTAAGGCAGGAGAACTCACTCAGGGAGGGACCAGGCCGTGGGGGAAGGATCTGCCCCCGTGATCCAAACACCTCACACCAGACCTCGCCTCCAACACCAGGGAAACACAGGGGATCACATTTTAACTGAGGAAGGGAAAAACATCCAAACCCTATCAGTCCTTTTTTATTCAGTCTCCTCAAATCACCCAATTCCAGTGCACCATCTGTTTGTTTATTTGTTTGTTTGTGTTTGAGATAGTCTCAAGCTGCTAAATGATCCTCTTGCCTCAGTTTTTTCTAGTGTTAGTAGAAATGGGGTCTCGGTCTTGCTTAGGCTGGACTCAAATTCCTGAGCTCAAGCAATCCACCCACCTTGGCCTCCCAGGGTACTAGGATTACAGGCAGGAGCCACTGCGCCCAGCCACACCATCTGTTTTTTGTTGAACTGTAGCTAATATGGGTTATTTATAAAGATCAACTTTTTTTTTTTTTTTTTAGAGATAGAGTCTCACTTAATCACCCTCCACAGAGTGCCGTGGCGTCACAGCTCACAGCAACCTCCAGCTCTTGGGCTTAGACGATTCTCTTGCCTCAGCCTCCCGAGTAGCTGGGACTACAGGCACCCACCCAACGCCTAGCTATTTTTTTGTTGCAGTTTGGCTGGAGCCAGGTTCATACCCCCCACCCTCAGTATACGGGGCTGGCGCCCTACTCACTGAGCCACAGGCTCCGCTCAAAGATCACCTTTTGAGAGTGCTAACCTCGAGGAAATCTACATGTATTCCCCAGAGATCTCTCTGATTCCCTCAGATCTTCCAGACATCCCGAGGGGGACAAAGTAAGAGTTCATGAACAGTACCCTCCTTCTGTGCACCCCTCCGCCCTGCTCTTTTTCCAAAAACTTCTTTTCAGATGCCATTTTAACACAGAGAACTTAAGACCTACTGTTTTCTTCAATCCTACAAAGTGTAAATCACACTTGTTTATACATAGCAGAATTCCATTCCAATAAAACAATGAAATGATTCAGATATTCCACAAAGTTCATTTTTTCTCTCTGTATGTGTTTCTCTAGAATCCTAAGCTATGAGGCAATTGCAGTTAAGAATGAATAAGAAGGGCAACACCTGTGGCTCAAAGGTGTAGGGCGCTGACCCCATATGCCAGAGGTGGTGGGTTCAAGCCCAGCACTGGCCAAAAATAGCAAAAAAAAAAAAAAAAAAAGAATGAATAAGAAAACTAAAATGGTATCTACGTAAGATTGCCAATGGAAACCAAGTTCTGGCAAATGAGTCATCTCTCCCCTCCAAGGTAGCCAATTATGGAAAACATAACCAAGAGTATCCCCTTCCTCCTTAGTGGCAGTGGTGGAATAAGTTGTGCGCACACACACATCCTCACCACACCACCCTCAAGAAAATCCAGGGAGATGTGTCCTCCCCAGACTTACATTATACACCGGCTATTTTCAGATCCTGCAGAAAGGTCACGCTTGCTTGTAGGTTCACTGGCTCAGGGAAGCAGACCATGTTTTCACTGAAAGAGAAGAGCAAGAAGAAGGCACCTCTGGGTTGGTCAGCAGTGAGGGCTGCAATTCTGTGGTTTCCCAGTTCCGGTGACGTCTGTAGAAAGATCCCTAGAGTCATCTGCATCAGGCACCTGTTCCCACGGTTCGTGGCCTCAGGGGTGGTGAGGCCGAGGAGAGAAATGCCTGTCAGAGGCAGGGGAAAGGGGATGTGGCTTCAGATCCACACCCACGAATGGGACCAGTGACACATTTGAAGTGGAAGCTAGGATGAGGAAATAGGCTGTGCAAAACCTGTGTTCGATGAACTCTTGCATAGAAATCAAACATAGAGCACAGACACAGTGGAGTCTTACGCTGAGGTTTCTCACGTTGAATTACCCCCTGCCTTTGCTTCCATCCTAAGCTAACATCCGCAACCCCCGAGGGAGGAGGTTCAGAACCCTGGTCCTTCTCATCTCTTTCTAAGGGGGTAGTCACTGCTGATGAGATCGAACCTCCACAAGCATCGCCTCTGAGGTCGGGGCTGGTCCTCAGTGTGTGTGTCTGGAGCAGGGTGGACACTGGGGCTTACTTGTCATGGACGGGCAAAGGGGCCGTGCAGAACTTCCCGGCGATGACAGTCCGGTCCTTTCTCCAAAGCCGTCTGGAAGGCTGAAACTTGAGTGTCACTTGGTTTATCTGGCGCCGAGGATTGGCGTGGGCTATGATTGCTTTCCCCTGGAGTTGCTGCTTAGGTCTGCAGGGAAAAGAGAAAGGGAATTGAATGGTGGTGGCTTCTCGTCGTGCTCCTCCCAGGTCTCTGCTGGAGCACTGGCTGGCCATCACGCACAGAGGAGTTAGCTCCTTACCATGTGTGTCACCCGCGCTAGCCCCTTTGCCTATACACCTACAGCTTTGAATACACATATGACCCTGAAAATAGTTGTTGATGTTCAAGAGTAGGTAAGTAGACACTACAGCAAAATAGGGGCTCTTGGCTTTTCACATCTGGAAAAAACGTCCCTCATTCTTGCATTTCTAGCTGGAGATCTTCATTTTGAGATCCAGTGGCCTGGAAGTAGAGCCCTCTTTTAGGTCATCTGGGTAGGAAGAATTTTGTGTAAGGCTAAGTATGGATGTGCAGGTAGAAACCATAACAAAATAGGTCTAGAAGCCAGATGGAAGTGGAACCCAGGTTTTGTCTCTTCCCAGCGATGTGGCTTGGGGCGAGTTACTGAACCTGGTAAGGTGGACATGGAGTCACACAGCACCAGGTCTGGATCCCAGCTTCCCCACACCCTAAGAGCTTGAGCCACAGGGTTTGGCCTAGGGGCTCAAAGTGCAAAGGAAATCAGATGGTTCCTAACCACACTCTGGATTTTGCCCTCAGGTTCCCCATCAGTTTACAAGATTCAGGCACCACTTGGGCCTGAGCTGAAGATGAGGGAGAAGTATGAAGTGACTGACCTAGCAAGGCACTCCCACAAGGGCTGAGCAAGGCAAGAACATGAGATCAAGTGTGGAGTCCACTTGGCAGAGCCCTGAGGGAGTTACAGGGGGAGAGCCAAGGAGCCCAGCTAGGAAGGGAACCTGCCTCCGGGGCCTGCTCCGGGCTTCTGCTCCCTCCCAGCCCTCCCTGGGCTCTGAGGCTGCAGGGACTCTGAGAAAGGAGGAGCGGAGGAGGGCACTGCTTTCCCCTCTGGAAAGCTCCACACCTGCCTTCCAGAGCTCAGCTTCCCCTTCCTTTCTTGCCTCACACAGGGATGACATGTCTTCTTTATGTTCCTTTTAGTCCGTGGTTAGTCATATAGTTTATTTCCTTTTATTTTCCTAGAAGCTACACACATAGCTTTGTTTAAAAGCTCTTCTCCTTTTTTCCCCAGAGATGTTTTGAAATATTTCAGAGGGGCCAGTCACAGAGGCTCATTCCTGTAATCCTAGCATTTTGGAGGCTAAGGTGAAAGGATCACTTGAAGTCAGGAGTTGGAGACCAGCCTGAGCAACATAATGAAACCCCATCTCTAAAAAAAAAGTAGTGGCTCGGCGCCTGTGGCTCAACAGGTTAAGGCACCAGCCACATACACCTGAGCTGACAGGTTCAAATCCAGCCGGGCCCGCCAAACAACGATAGCTGCAACCAAAAAAAAAAAGAAAATGGCGGGGCGTCATGGCGGGCTCCTGTAGTCCCAGCTACTTGGGAGGCAGTGGCAAGAGACTCGCTTGAGCCCAGGAATTGGGGGTGGCTGTGAGCTGTGATGCCACAGTACTTTATCCAGGGTGACAGCTTGAGGCTCTGTCTAAAAAAAAAAAAAAACAAAAAAAAAAAGTAGAAAGATTAGCTGGACATGGTGGCATGTGCCTGTAGTCGCAGCTATAGAGGACACTGAGGGAGGAAAATCATTTGAACTCAGGAGTTTGAGTTTGCTGTGAGCTAGGTTGATGCCATATCACTCTAGCCTGGGAACAGGGTTGGGGGGTTGGGGGGCACTAGAATAAGATGCTGCTTCAAAAAGAGAGAGACAGGGCAGCACCTGTGGCTCAGTGAGTAGGGCGCCGGCCCCATATACTGAAGGTGGCGGGTTCAAACCTGGCCTCAGCTGAACTGCAAAACGAACTAAAGAAAAATAGCCGAGCGTTGTGGCAGGCGCCTGTAGTCCCAGCTACTCAGGAGGCTGAGGCAAGAGAGTCACCTAAGCCCAGGAGTTGGAGGTTGCTGTGAGCTGTGTGACACCACGGCACTCTACTGAGGGTGATAAAATGAGACTCTGTCTCTACAAAAAAAAAAAAAGAGAGAGAGAGAAATAAGACCATTCCATTTAAGAAACTGCTTGAATTGAGGAGCTTGTAAAATATAGGGAATATAAAAGGTGCTTTAAGTGAGTAGTTTGGGGAGTTGGTTCAGGAAAATTCAATTAGAAGGAAATCTTGGGGTTGCCCAAAGCTACAGAAAGTAGGGGGAAACCACACATAAACTTCTCCATATTTCTCCTCCAAACAACCCCTCCCCACCAATTTCTCATCTGCCAGATCAAAAACCAAGGAGTTGGACAGGAGCAGTGGCTCATGCCTGTAATTCTAGCTCTCTGGGAGGCTGAGGCGGGTGGATCGCTTGAGCTCACAGGTTCAAGACCAGCCTAAGCAAGAGTAAGACCCTGTCTCTAAAAATAGCAGGGTGTTGTGGTGGGCACCTGCAGTCCCAGCTACTTGGGAGGCTGAGGCAAGAGAATCGTTTGAGCCCAAGAGTTTGAGGTTGCTGTGAGCGGTGACACCACATCACTCTACCGAGGGCGACATAATGAAACTTTGTCTCAAAAAACAAGAAAAAAAAATTAAAAAAAATAAAGAGTTGAAGCTAGAACATGATAGATGACCATCATGTTCTGGTGGCCATCTTCAAAAGGCTTACCTAAATCTCTTTTGGGAAGGAGAATCACAAATCTACAGACGTCCATCTGAATTACTTGGGGAGCTTTTAAAATATAGCCATGGAGCCTGTGCTCAGAAATCCAGATGTGATTACTGTATTTTTAAGAGCTCTCCAGGTGCTTCTAACATGCAGCCAGAGTTGGGTGTCATTTCCATGATACCCACCAGTGTTGTCTGCTCTACCAATGGGCTACAGAGATGGTGAAAGCATCCTTCTAGAAGTCACACAACCTTGCACTGATCTGCTGAAAAGTACTCTGCTTGCTGAAGCCCACCACACTAGCACGGCCCCCGGGGCGCCTGCACACCTGCGTTGGTGTGCTGCCAACCGCCTCGCTGTGTGAGCTGGTGTGCAAGGAGGGATGCTGGCTAGTGGCAGGGTGTTTGGGAGCTGAAATGTCCCTTCCTCTCAGGGGAAGAAACTTGGCTTCCCTCACAGCATGGTTCATGGCCAATGCTACAGCCTGAGGATATTTCCAGACCCAAATCTGATCTGCTCATTCTCCCAATGGCTCCCCGAACAGCTGTCAGGTAAAAACCCAAATCCCTCCCCTGTCCTTCAGAGGCTGGCACAGTCTAGCCCTGACCTGCCTCCTCAGCCTCCTCCCACGCCACACCCACAGCCCCACTCGGCCCTGGCCTGGTGCCCCTGCAAATCCGCCGCCTCTCTGCTCATCACTTGCTCAGACTCGGTCAGGCTCTGTCTTACATCCTTACATGGCATTGGTCCCTGTTGATAAATGTACATTTAAGCGCATGTGCACTGGTCATTTCCCTGTTGTGCTCGATTCATTCCCCCACAGGCACCCTCACCCATGGGGGACACGCACAGGTGGGTGACTGCTTTAGGTAGGGCTGCCAGAGGGGCTGAGCTCCTTTGGTGGTTCCAGCTCCTGCTAAGCAGCCTCCCCTGCAGACCCAGCTCCCACCCAGCCTCCCCTGTGGCTTTGCCAGCTCTACCCTTGCTTTTTCCTCTAGCCTGAGGGTAGTAGTGGCTCCTGCTCTTGCTAATCTCTGCAGTGCCTCCCCAGCTCATCTCCCTGTGGTTTGCCAGCTCTTCCAAGACACTCATAATCACTTCACTGTGTTAAATGCCCTCCCTTGGACCTCCTGGCATAGGCTCTGTTTTCCTGATCGGACCCTGATCGAGACACAGACATTATCTGATCAGTCTGCCTCCTGTAGCTTGTGAGGAACCAGTCAATTGCTTTTTAAAGAAACATGACTCCTAATCCCAGCACTCTGGGAGGCTGAGACAAACAACCAGCTTGAGCAACATAGCAAGACCTCGTCTTACAAAAAATTGAAAAATTATTCAGGCACAGCGGTGAGCACTTGCAGTTCCAGCTACTGGGGAGGCTGAGACAGGAGAATCACTTGAGCCCAAGAGCTCGAGGCTGCATCAAGTTATGATCACACGCACTACTGCACTCCAGCCTGGGCAACAGAGTGAGACCCCATTTAAAAAAAAATGTGCATTTATCACTCATTTCCTGTCCCCTGCAGGCTGTGGCCTCCTACAGCTAAGGTTCTTTGCCCTGTCATTTCAAGTCTAGGCCCACCAGCCCAGCAGCAGTTCCCAGGCTCCAGCAAGGGAAGGAAATGATCAGCCCCAGTTCCAGGTATTGGAAGCACCCAGTGGCAGGCCCTCCTGGCTGCTACTCTGGCCCTTACCTTGCACTTATTTGCTAACTGACCCACTGCTTCCAAGTCTGTTCTGGTAACTAACCTGGTACTGATCCTCCCTGGCAGGAGTAGGCACTCCCCAGGCTCCTGGGCGAGGGACTGAGGTCCTCCTTACTCCTGATACCCTATCTGCTCCGTGCCTGGATTCCTGAGCACTGATTCCTATCAGGTCCCCATTCCTACATCCTAACCACTTATTAGGATACCCCATTACTGCTATCTGCATCTTACCTGCTGTCATCTGAGTATACCCAGTGCTGCTCCCAAATCTGGGACAGTGCCCCAGCATGTGTCTGGGGGAGGGTCTATAGTACATGCTGCCCCCAGTCTAGTCGGCTGGGTCCCCCCATCAGCAATCACACAGAGCCTGACCTGGGACGTCCGCCTGTGCACACGTGTAAAATGAAAAGGCAACTAACTCCTAAGGAGGGGGGTCAGCCACGTGGGACACTTACGTACATGGTGATCTTGACCGAGGAGCTGACGTTACAGCTAAGGAAGGTGACCTCAATGTTGGTGTCCTTGTTTCTCGGCTTCTCCAAGTAAAACTCCACGAGGCTGTGATGCACTAGGAAACCAAAGCAACTAGCAGGAATTAGAAGCCAGGAGGTCTGGTCTGGGCAGCACTGTCTCCCCCTCCGGATGAGACCCCCACCCATGTGCTGACTCAGAGGGGGCACTGGGCGGAGAGCAGCCAGGAAACATGCTGCGGACAGCAGGTGCTCAGAGAGAGAGAAAGCAGCCAGTGGGAGGCAGGTGGGGGCGTGGAAGGAGTTCAGATTTGGGAGTCAGAAGACCTGGACTTGAGTCCGTGTAGCCTGGGGCAGGCCACTTGGTCTCTCAAACTGTCCCTTTTCTCACACCTGTCAGTGGGAGGTCAAATGAGCAAGTACCCATGAAAAGTCCACAGTTGACTCTTTGGCCCCTTTAGTTCCTAAGAGAGGGGGTGGATTCTCTCTGGCAGGAAGGTAGAAACACTGCAACAATTCATTGTTGCAGTGATTGCAACAATGAATCTCTGATTGACTGAGGGAAGGAATTATTACTTACTGGGTGGCAGTCACTAGTGACTTCCTGTATACTATTTTATTTTATCCTCACAATTGATGCTTTGAAGTAGGTACTATTATTGTTCCCATTTTCTGCACACAGACATAACGGTTCAGAGAGGTTAGGTAAGTTGTTCCTGATCATGCAGCTGGTAAGTGGAGAAGCCGAGACTCAAATCCAGGCCTGGTAAGCTTTGGTCTGAGCTCCGGCCTCCTAATCATTACACTGCACCCAGCCTTCTAATAACAGGAAAATACAGCCACAAAGGTCCTTCCACTAAATTGACACAAACCGATCAAAAAATCAGCTAAAAGTAGGGTATCCATATAATTTATCATCTGAACCAACATACTTTGTCCTAATAAAGCAGACAGGATCCCAGGAAAAACAGCATAAACCAGGCAGTAGAGTCACCCTCCTTAAGATGGGCACAGTACAGGGCGTGTTATGTGTTTCATGGATTCTTTTATTTTTTTTTTTTGAGACAGAGCCTCAAGCTGTTACCCTGGGTAGGGTGCCGTGGCATCACAGCTCACAGCAACCTCCAATACCTGGGCTCAAGTGAGTCTCCTGCCTCCGCCTCCCAAGAAGCTGGGATTACAGGTGCCCGCCACAATACCCAGCCATTTTTTGGTTACAGCCGTCATTGTTGTTTGGCGGGCCCGGGCTGGATTCGAACCCGCCAGCTCAGGTGTACGTGGCTGGCACCTTAGCCCATTGAGCCACAGGCACCGAGCCGTGTTTCATGGATTCTAAGCCACACTTTTCTTTCACCTTGTTTAGAATCATTGGCCATCTGAGGTTCAAAGAAATGCAGTGCTTGGGAGGGACAGTGGACAGCTGGACTGTGTCTGTGATGGGGAAGGAGGGACAGCCCCAGGCTCGAGAGACCCTGACATAGGTAGGCTGCCAAGGTGGGAGGCACAAAGGATGGCCACCCAGGGTGGGGAGAGGAGTGTGCTGAGGACGAGGCCAGAGCGTGCTCCTAAATCCCTTACAGGGGGGAACTCCCGCCAGAGGGCAAATTTCAGGGACTGGGAGGAACCAGGATCCAGACGTGGACAGTAAGATGCTCCCAAGTCATTACCTGTGCAGATTCACTCTGCAAGTTGTGGTCCAGACCAGGAGCTGCTCCCCCACCCGCCATGACCCTGCACCCCCGTCCATCACTGCACCTCAGCCACCAGGCTAGGCCGGACCCAGCGCAAGCTGGAGCCTCAACCTTCTCCAGCCGGCATGTTGGTGGCGCTGAGTGCGTGAATTTTCCACATACTCACCACAGTATGGCGCCCTGGAAGTGGTCATGAGGTAGACTTTCACTTCCGTGGGTAGTGGCTCTATCCTGACACCACTTTCTTCCACCAGTCCTGGAAATAAAGCAGCAAATAGTCCTCAGGAGACTATTCCAGGATCCCACTGTACCCAGCACATATTTATTGATTCACACACCTGTTTCTTCAACAGACATGTACACTGTATGCTAATTCTGTGTCGTACTCTGGGGTAAACCCGAGGATATAAGCAACTCAGTCCGGTGATAAACACACATTAAACAGGAGGTATGTTCTTTGCAAGTAATTTTAAGAAATCTGAAAGTATGTCTCTACCTTGCAAAACCAATCTCTATGACAGGTGTTTTGTGATACAGAGTCTCAAGCTGTTGCCCTGGTGGAGTGCTGTGGCATCACAGCTCACAGCAACCTCAACCTCTTTAGCTTAAGCGATTCTCTTGCCTCAGCCTCCTGAGTAACTGGGATTACAGGTGCCCGCTACAACACCTGGCTATTTTTCTTTTTTTTTCTTTTTATTGCAGTTGTCATTGTTGCTCAGCAGACCCAGGACGGGTTTGAACCCGCCACCCTAGGCGTATGTGGCTGGCACCCTTGCTGACTGAGCTGACTGTTACTGCCTACGACAGGTGTTTTACACCTGTGTCCTGTGCAGTGGGAGATGCCTGACCTGAAGTCTAGTGGATGGCAAACGGGGAGAAGGCATCCTGGGCAGAGTATGGTTAGGACAAAGGCAAGCAGGGTAGGAAACATGAGGTACATATGGGACCATAAGCAGCATCCTGGGTGTTTAGTGCTGGGGAAAGTGCAGTGAAAGGTGAGGCTGGGCAGATGGGGCCAGGTGGCTGTAAGATCACCTGGTATATCACATCTAGGGGAAACTGTGACATATGTCCAATGAATAGGAAATAATGTTGACTTGTTTGAATGTGGGGAGCTGCCTTACTTCAACCTGTTGTTAAGCTGGTGTCTATTTCATTCATGTAAGAAAGGACAGGCTGCAGCAGTTTGGGGAAGGCAGAAAGTGTCGGACAGGGAGGAATCATTTCTACTCCCCAGGATTTTTTCCTGAAGCTCCTAATCCTAGATACCCCCAGGATACTTACAGCAAAGCTCTGTACAGGTGAGTTAGAGGCCAGATCCCATAGCCTCCCTGGAGTCCTTTCTCCAGACTGGCCTAGATCTCCCAAGGGGGTGCCCAAGGCTCCCAACAAAGAGGCATCCCTCCAACTGGCATGTGGCCACCACCACCTCGTGCCTCTGAAGTGGGTCTGGTTGCCACACACAGACTGAGGGTCTACGAAGAGGTGAAGAGTGGCTGGCCCAGGAAGAAAGACCTACAGAAAGCATCTGATCTGAGAGTGGGAACAGGAGCTTGGACCATACCATTGTCTCCAGAGATTGTCCTGAGGCTGGACTTATAGGTGAGACACTTCGTGTGAGACAGGGTGTGCAGAGCTAGTGTGGCCACAGAGAGCGTTAGCGCTCGTGAGGGTGAGGCACAAGGGCCAATGCCTGCTCCCCAGTGAGAACAGTCTGAATGCCTCTTCGCTTCATCCTCTTTTACCCAGGTAGATGGACTTCTGGCCCATAAGAGGCCTGGACACAAAGAGGTGACAATTGGCAGGACTTTCCCAAATGTCAAAAGAAGCCAAAAGGTGACATTTTACCTATCCTTGGACAGGACAGCAGAAAAGGGTTAAAGCAATCCAGACACTGTCCGGCAAGGAAGGCCTTGTAGCTGGTGCAGGGAAAGGCCATCAAGGGGCAGGAATTCTCCAGGGCGCTGATGTAGAGGTGCACAGCCCTCATGTGATCACAGATCAGGTAGCCGTAACCTGAACAGAAAAAGAACCAAGGTCTCACTCAAGGTAAATAGCAAGTCTCTCCATGCTACTTACTAAAACGCTATTGAATTTTATATTTATATAAGCTATAAATAAGCAGGATATCCCCCTGAGCTGCATTTTTAAAAATTAATGAACTTAGGGGAAAGGGAGGGGAGGGGAAGGGGGGAGTATGGGTGGAGGGAGGGCAATTAGTGGGATCACACCTACGGTGCATCTTAGCAGGGTACTGGTGAAACTTATTAAATGTAGAGTATCAATGTCTTTATATAGTGATCAAGGAAATGCCATGAAGGCTATCTGTAACAGTATGATCAAAACATTTCTGAATGTATATGAATCATGCCCTATGATTGCACCAATGTACAGAATTATGATTCAATAAAATTATAAAAAAAATAAAAAAATAAAAACAGTGAAAAAAAATAAAAAAATAAACTATGGAACTTTTGTGGTAAGGTGGGTGAAAAGGGAGGGAATTTGGAATCTGGGAGTGGAAAAGAGAAATACGTATTATCTAACACACTAAACACACTGTCAAGAGCACAGGAAAGAAGACAGTAACACAGGAAAAAACAATGAAATTCATTCATTGTCAATAACACCATTTATCAGGAAGAACTAAAAACCACTGATTCCTTGCAGTTAAAGTATCTTTACCTAGTGTGTTATTCTAAAAATAGAACAGAATAGAATAAAAGGTAGGAGAGGAAGTGCCTTCTGGGAAGTAATTAAAAAATCATCAGATTTGGCAGGGCTACGAGAGATTAATAAAATCTTAAATATTTAATTTGCTTCATTTACATGGAAATTCACTAGTTATTAGTTATTGCTAACATGGACAAAAGAACATCTATAAAAGTACAGGGGTAATGTCAAAAGCTGAAATGGGCACCCTAGCACAGGGGATATTTTATTTTGCTTGGAAAAGATGATTTTGTAAAGAAATAACATGATTTTCTTAGAACATCAAAATAACCTCTGACAGGAGTGCCTATAGCTCAGTAGTTAGGGTGCTGGTCAAATGCTCCAGGGCTCGTGCGTTTGAACCTTGCCTGGGTCTGCTAAACAAAAAATAAACAAACAAAAAAAAATGGCTGGGCATTGTGGCAGGTGCCTGTAGTCCCAGCTACTAAGGAGGCTGAGGCAAGAGAATCGCTTGGGCTCAAGAGTTAGAGGTTGCTGTGAGCTATGATGCCACAGCACTCTACTGAGGGTGACAAAGACTCTGTCTCTATTAAAAAAAATAATAACTTGTGACAGTATTGAAGATAATTATCACTAGTAGCATAATGAGCCCTCTACCTGCCCCAGCAAACTACTGCAATAAGCCAATAGAAAGGAAAATAGAAAGTCAAAGATGCCGAAGTCATAGCAGGGGGAAAAATACAGGATGACACACAATCGAACAGTGAAAACTCACCCCCAACCCCAAATCCCAAACATATTAAGGAAATAGGCACCAGGAGGTGAACAAGTATAATACCTAAACCTTAGTAGAATTATGCTATTTTAAACTGTGGTCAATTTGTATTTTCATTTCAAAGGGTAGGGGGTATCTTGGAGGCTGAAATGATAGAACTGACATGCCTACAGAAGCCTTCTAAGGTTCCAAAGGACTGAATCACCATAACCAGTTACCCCCACATTCTTTCTATCCTCCATAAGCATTTCTGCCCCCTACCCTCCATCTTGACTACCCTCCCTAATAATGCCTTGTTGGCTGTTTTTCTCAGTGACCAAAAAAACCTAATGTGATTGGGCCAACAATGTCAGAAAATCAAGATGGAGACAAAAACCAAATGTCACTAGCCAAAGCAAGTACCACTTCTTGGAGTTTTAAGTATACTGGTTCAGAATGAAAATGATGCAAGTGAGCATATATTTTTAAGGACTGGTCCAGACCAGATTGTCCACTGAAAAAGAGTAGGAGTTATAGACTGACCCCAAGACACACCAACAGAAATCAAGCACTAGCAAGTCCTTGGGGATCAGTGGCTATATACAACTAGAGTATTTCTGCTTGTGGACCTATAGGGTAAAAGAGTAATTTCTAGGGATTCCCGTATGACTTTATTCAAGAGAGGCCACATCACAATCAGAAATGGAACCTCAAGTAAAGGATGACAGTCTCTTCAAGTGACACAATAAAGATCCAACCCTACCTTCCCCAATTTGTCCTCCAATTAGAAAAAGTTCATCTCCTAGTAATGAACTTTATTTTTTTCTGGTTTTTAAGACAAATTAAATTTTGTCAGATAATTTAAAATCTAGAAATATAGCCATTTATAGTTCTTTCTTATAACCTTCCAAACCCAAAATGCTGAATCCAAATAAAAATCAAGATTGGAGGTGAATCACTTGTTTCACTTAGACCACGCTAGGGGAAAGTAGAGGTATACAGAAGAGAGAAAAACAAAATGGAATCATCCAGCTTTGTTAAACTGGAATCATCCCTACCAAAGCAGCAATTTTAATTCTCATAATAAATGCCTATAAAATAAGAAATCTTCTTAATGCTGTGAGAGTTAACAATACTGTAATCTGATGTCAGATAGATTTAAGATACATGGAAATAGCAACTGAAAAAAATTACTGATTAACTCCAAATACTTCCTATTAGAAAATATGTATTTGTGTGTGTGTGTGTGTGTGTATGTGTGTATGTGTATGTGTATATATATATATATATATATCTTACAACTCAGTGATTCTGATTTACTTTTAGAGCTTCAAAGGATTCAGCCCTCCATGGCTCCAGAAAGAAAATTCCAAGCCATGTAAATTTACTACCAATTCCCTCCCTTATTGGATATAGAATCTTCAAGACGTTCCGAAAGTTTGGGTGGGTTCAAGAGTACAAGGGGCCAAATTAGGGGGCTGATTCCAAAGACGATGTTTTTGTATGCTTTGTTTCTGCTTATTATCTGTTTAGGTGTACACTCTTGTCATCCTTTGGCTTATGTAAGAAGTATATCAATAGGGGCCAGGGCATTCCTTCCCCCTGCAAATTAAGGGTTTTCTTAAACTGGGCCAGACTACAATTAAATAGTCTGAGACTAGTTTCAATTTCCCATGATAAGATCATTGTAAGTGGCCGGTGAGAAAACAGCTTTCTGGTTGTCTGAAGAAAAAAATCACAAAGGACCTATAGTGAATTAAGGTATATGGGGGTTTCAACAAGAGAGAACCCTGCTAGAAGTTCAGTCAGTTGTATTCAAACAGGAATGATACTTCTTGGGCAAGAATATCATAAAGCCCAAAAGGAGGTATGTGATACTAGAAACTTCAATTGCCAAGTGAAGACACAATGCTAATTTGTTTCAAGCCGTATTTCTATCCCTTATACCTAAGGCTACCCAAGGAGGGAAACTGGAAATGCAAGGTTGTGTCAAGATTAACTCCAGCAAGGAGAAGAAGCCTCTTCATCTATGGCAGATACTGGCCACATGGTGGGGAGGCTGATAATATTTAATAAAATATGTCTCAAGGCCCAGGCCAGAGTCTTCTGAAGTCTTCCTTGCAAGCAAATGAAAAGATCTGGTACTTAGAATGTCAACAAACAAATGAAACAATCTAGGCATGTAAAATCAAATTGCCAATTTCCTCACACTTCCCCACTACATCATTCCAATTGTAGTCCTGTACCCTTGAGGCATTCATGTCAATCAGTTCTATCTTGAAGCCAATTTGACCCTGAAGTTCCTAAAGTGATGTCCTCCAAACTCATGATAGTCACTTCTCATAACCCTCTTTTCTCTTTAAACTTTCATAAGGAAATGCCCAACTCTTCCCAATCCCATTCCAAATTCTTGTTTTCACCAAATGAGGTGTGAGGTCTCTGTAAGATTAAGCTCATATTAACCTTAAGCGTCTGTTACTCTGAACAGGCAATCTCTGGAAAGTACTTTTTGTCAGATTTAGAGTGGCCCATCTTCTCATAATTGTGATAGGCTATGACTTAGGATTTCAGTTTTAAAGTGTGGTCTTTTGAAACCCACCACTTTATAGCAGTGGAAGCACTTTTGGGAAATTCAGTACATCCTCTGGGATATCACCATGTATGTATGTATCTGTGTATACACACACATTTATATATATATATATATAATATATATTAGAATAGTATATATATATATTATTTTATCTGTATGTATTTTATATATATACAGATAAAATAATATACAGATAATACATATCTGTATGTATTTTTATATATATATAAAATACATACAGATAAAATATTTATATAAAGGATATGTGTATGCATATAGAGATACTTGCATTCACATATATATCCACCTACAGACCCATAAACACACACACATACACACATACACACATGCAGAGTCTTTCGAGTCCCCTTCATACTCAATTTCACTACAGTGATTCCAACCATTTCAGGGTATGAAGCAGTAATGAATAGGTGAACTGTACCCACATCTTCTATTTTACAAACAATGCACTAGTTGAGAGGCAGGAAAAATCTGCACAGAACTTTTCTGACTCACTTGAATCCCCCAGTACGAAGGCCATTGGTAGTTTTTTAAGTATATAAAATAAAAAATAAAATAAAATATAGTAAAAATACTACCTTACTATCCTGAAAACATCTACCTATCTGTCAGGCCAGACCTAGAGGTGGTAGTACAAAATCCTGGGGTAGGTGGGCTGGGAGAGTAAGGATGGGGTGGATACTAATGATACATCATAGCCTCACCACTTCATAGAGAAAAAAGAAAACAAGTTATGAAGCCATAGACAACTGTCCCCATAGGTTCCATACATGTATCACGTAAACCTGCAAATAAATGTGGTGATAAATACTCAGAATCAAAGCTGGAACTTTTCTACAGGATCTTACATGATGATATCCAATTTCTTTTCTTTTCTTTTCTTCTTTTTTTTTTTCCTTGAGACAGAGCCTCAAGTTGTCACCCTGGATAAAGTGCTGTAGCATCACAGCTCACAGCAACCTCCAACTCCTGGGCTCAAGCGAGCCTCCTGCCTCCGCCTCCGAAGTAGCTGGGACTACAGGTGCCTGCCACAATGCCCAGCCATTTTTTGGTTGCAGCTGTCATTGTTGTTTGTCGGGTCTGGGCTGGATTCGAACCCGCCATCTCAGGTGTACATGGATGGCACCTTAGCCCCTTTAGCCACAGGCGCCGAGCCGATATCCAGTTTCTGACAGTTATTGCCTTACTAGGCTCCCAGGGGAGATAAAGAGAATACTGGTGCTAGTGTTGTTCCCATTCATTTTTGTTTTTCTTTGCAGTTTTTGGTTGGGGCTGGGTTCTAACATGCCACCTCCAGTATATGGGGCTGGCTCCTTACTCCTTTGAGCCACAGGTGCCGCCCCTCCCATTCATTTTTGGCCAGAATCCCCAGAAGCAGATCACTGAATCTGGAAGTCCAGAAAAAACAGGGAAGGGGAAAAGATATATACAATAGGACATCCCTCAAAATTCTGGATAAATCAAGGCTGAGCATTTATATCCTCCTCTAACTTGAGCCCCAAATCAGGAATGAAAGGCAGGTTTTCCCTTCTTCCTGATCTGATGAAGTCATCTTCACCTTGTCATTCCTCTTTACATGGTGCCACAGTTTCTAGCTTTTGCTCCTATAAGTGGTTCTCCCCATTCTTCACAGAGAGATAGCAGTTACCATTATTACACACGTTGCTGTCTCTGGATAAGGCACACTGTGATGGGACTGGAAGATGATGAACACTCTTCTCTTCCTTGATCAATGTGCCATTGTTTCCATTTACCTGTGAGCGAGATTGCCCTTGATTAAACTCCAGGGATTTAGAGACTCCATCTGAAGAGCTCTCTCAAAAACAGAGATACTCAGTGAAAATGGTAATCCCAAACTGGCTGACCCTTCAGGGTCTGATCATCAGAACTTTATCTATTACTCCCTTCCTCCCTTCTCCCCCTTAGCCATATCCATAGCTATTTCTGGGATCTTAGTGTGATTCAACTACTGAGAGATTAATCTACTCTTATTGTACCAAAAATAACAGGTTATTCATGCACTATGCCTGATGATCAGACCCTGAATCTTATCAGCCATGAATTCATCAAAGTTGTACCATTTTCTGGGATCCTACTTGGGTGACTAGCTTTCTTCCTAGGTGCAATCCTTTTTACCTTACTGCCAAGCTCTCTATATAGGAGGAGACTAAATTTAGGATTGAGAACTGATGTCAAAATTGCCTAGGATTAGAGACTGCATATAAAATGTCTAGAAAGGGCTTGGTAAAAGTAGGTACTCAAGAAATATAGTTTGAGTCTCGTATAAGAATGTGGAACACTAGAAGAATAGATCCACATAGTCTATAGTTGAGGTGGAAAAAGGGGCATGTCTAATGAAGATCAGTGAGAACTGTAATATAATTCATGGCATAAATTAGAAGAAAGTTTAAGACCTTTCTGAGTCACAAAGAATAAGCACAATGGTTAATGCTCTGATTGCTCATATTCAGCAAAGGCAAAACCCAATTTTCTAAGCATCTCTGGTCTCTCAGAAATTCAGGCAGGCTGTAGTCTTCACTCTGGCCCCTTCTTGGCTACATGTAGCACATTGTATGCTAGGTATACGTCTTCAAGACACAGTACCTGGTTTCTATACTGTGGTCTCACTCAAGGAAAAGGATAAGATTCTGCAGCCCTATGGGAACAGATTTGGGCAGTCTAACCCTCCCTAGACTTCTAGAGAGCAGGCCAATGAAATCAAATACCTGTAGAAGCTGTGAAGGTTCCCTGAGCAGCTCAGGTTTCCATGCCTGATTTGATCTCTTGCAATTTACCTGAAAAGGCAAGAGGCTTTAAACAGAAGTGAGATAATCTCATAAAAGGTACTTACTTGTTTATTTCCTTTTTTGTGCCCTTTGGATCCTCTGCCAGTCTGTTCTTTTGCATGCCTTTAGCAAGTAGGAGAAAAAGTGGTCATAAGAAACATATAAAACCTACTTCCTCATATTCACTTGGTTAACTGTTCATCGCCTCTAGAAAGTTTGACACTCCTCTATGTTACCATTGCAAACTTCTATCTCTGGCATTTCTACATTATACTGAACTGCATGTCCTGTGTTCTGCTCTAGGACAAAAAACTCTTTTGTCAAGGAAGGACATTTTCTATATGTTTGCTGAACTAAATGAAAACTGGCTTTAAAAAGGGAAAAATTAGTCTGGGTGCAGGGGCTCATGCCTGTAATCCTAGCACTCTAGGAGGCCAAGGCAGGTGGATCCCTTGAGCTCAGGAGTTCAAGACCAGCCTGAGTAAGAGTGAGACCTCATCTCTACTAAAAATAGAAAAATTAGTTGGGCTTTGTGACAGTTAACTGTAATAGTCCCAGCTACTTGGGAGGCTGAGGCAGGAGGATCACTTGAACCCAGGAGTTTGAAGTTGCTGGGAGCTAGGTTGATGCCACAGCACTCTAGTGCTCGCTCTCTCTCTCTGTCTGTCTGTCTCTCTCTCACACACACACACACACACACACACACACACACACACACACACACACTCAGGAAAGTCAGTTAATACCTTTTACCTTAATACAAGGTTTCAGTGACTGGGCATTTTCCCAAGGGAATCTTGATTTATACTAGTACATATCAACCTATTTGAATACATACCCCTTTCCTGGCCCACCGACGGAAATAACTTGAATGCCAAAGGATCCTTGGCCTCTGGAGGATCTGCTGCCTGCCCACTGGCCTACAACCATTCCAGCAATCTCCAGTTTTCCTCCTTGAGGTGGGATTGAATGGAGACCTGGCAACAGAGGAAGAATATCAGTAATGAATGCTATGTACAAGGTAGGGCAAGATGTTGAACTAAAGATCCTACAGTCTACCTACTCTGCTTGTTTTTTTTTTCTCTCTGATAAAAGACTGTGATAACAATAAGGGGTTATGATTTAAGTGAATTTAAGGGGAGGACTTTGAAGATATGTACACTATACACAATTACATTAGCAAATGAGATGTGGGTGATTAATTTTTTAACTACAGACTCTGTCATGTGGTAGAAATTCAGTATTTGTCAAGATAATAAATGTCTTAAAATCTTGTTATTGGAAAATTATAGGCCAAAACTACTTTTTTTTTTAATAATAAGAGGTAGTTTATCAAACATGCTCATGGGTCAGAATATAACATTTTCAGGATATTTTTAAATAAGACTTTTCAATACTGTGTTTTTGCTGTACAATATGATCTGTTAATTACAAATATATATGAAGAATCTAGTTTGTACAAGGCTCAGAGGACACAAAGATACACAAATTGTCCTGTTAGCATTAGGGAAGAGCCCTTCATGCCCATACTCAAGAACAAGGGAAAAGAGGGTAAGAACCACTGGGAACAAAGTGCTATGGTAGTGGTTCTCAACCTGTGGGTCACGACCTACAAGAACTGTATTAAAGGGCCGTGGCATTAGGAAGGTTGAGAACCACTTTGCTATGGGGACACAAATTAGGGATAGGTTAGGCCAGGTTGATCTGCAAAGCTTATGTTTATAGCATTCTACTGAGGTGGGAAAGAATCAGCATGATCAGAGGAGGCTGGAGAAAGTCATACAATCTTATGGTGCCAGTTCAGTGCAAATTAAACTCTTGCTATAACAACAATTATTTACTTAAACAATCTCCAAGGAAAAAAAACTCCAAAGAGGAGGTCTTTCACAAAAATAGAGATAGATGTATAAAAGATGAATGAACACTTCCAAAGCCATGAGGTTTGGGGGCTAATTCCTTGTTATGTAAACTTTTTTTACTGAATATATATCTGGGTACTTCCAGTGAGCCAGGCTGTATGGGAGATAGAAGAGTATAAAATATGGTCCCTGTTTTGGTAGCTTATTGAAGATTTAATATGTCAAGTAAAGGCAAGTGTATGCCATTGCCACTATCTGCCCTGCTTTTTGGACAAGGCACCACCAGCACCTTTCTCTTGCAACCGCAATCTTAGGCTGCCTGTCATTACAATGAATTCCAAAGAACGTAGCCTTTTCCTGAAGAAACTCCTTCCCTCAATGCTTCAGGCCAGTTGTGAGTGTCAAAGTAAGTGGATCGGATATCAAACACTTGATTGATAGCCAATATCTTTGACTGATACTTTTCCCGTTTTGGCATCTAATCATGTATTCCAGGATGGTAAATGGGCTGTCTTGACAGAGTATTCCTGGGCCTTTTGAAATGTCACCTTCCTCTGAATGCTTTCATCTACAAATCCACCAAGGATGTAAACTTTGTTTAGATCAAGATCTTCAAGAGCATGTTCTGAGTCAGGAGTCAGGTACACAAGGGTTTCTAGAGGAAATAAACTAAAACATTTTCTTCTGATAAGCCTAGCAGGTAACTAGAAAATCCATCATTCATCCTCAAACATTCCTTATACAGGGGATTGTCTGTTGTGAATCCGGTGAGGCAGATCCAAAGTGGCTTGTCAGCTTTTTGTTTGAACCATACAATCTTTGGATCTGTCAGCCAGTCTACTTAACTCCTTCTTTGACATGTGGTGGGTCATACTCAAATCAATACATAGTTTTGGTCCTGAGTGTTTGGCTTCCAAAAGTTTCTCTTTGGTTAATGCTTTTTCTTAGAAAACGTTTGCTGTTCTGAGGTCAGATGCCTGGATTTTCTGCACAAATGGCTTTTCTTCTTTCTTTTTCTTGCTTTCTTTTGCTCTTCTTTGCTGTCATTACTTTTTCCCAGTGTCTCTGTTTTCTCTGGACATTTTTCTTATGTTATCCAGAAAACAAAATTGTTTGAGAATGAGCACCATGCTGCACTGCCTGTGGGCATGGTCTCTCCCTCCTGGCACTCACATTCCACATGTATCTGTAAAAGCTGGAAGCTTTCAGAGATCCCATCTTCACCTCTGTCCTCAAAGACACGTTCATGCCCCTGCAGCATAGGAAACTCTATTTTATGAGTACTCCCATCCAATTTCCAGTCCATGTGCTTAGTCCCCATCCACCTCTAGTGGCAACCCTTGGTAACTGGTTGTTTTTCATCCTCTTGGTAGTTACTCCTTACCCTCAAATCATATGCTTCCACCATCACTTCCTGATTCAGTGGCTTTGAATTTGACTCCCTGTTCCTGTTACCACATGCAGCAGCAGCCCCAAACCACTTTTAATACAAATATGCATCATTATACACTGTAGGATTAGCCAAACAACCAAACTAAATTGGAAATAATAAAACTAAACTAACAGTAATTTATCATTAAAAAGCAAGAATAGTTAGAACCAAAAGTAGTTCAAGACAAGATGGCACAGTATTTCCTTAAAACAGAGAAAATTTCAACCATGTGTGTGAGCTCACAGGCATAGTTGAGTTTTGTAATTAAGCACAAAAGTAAGCATTCATAGAATAAGGAGTTCTAGTAGGCTTTTAATTTTAGTTTATGGAAAGAAACCAAATGTCAATAATCCTTATTTAGCAGGTTGTTAGTAAAGATCTCTTTGCTCATATAAAAGTTTTGAGTCCGGCTCGGCACCTGTGGCTCAACGAGCTAAGGCGCCAGCCACGTACACCTGAGCTGGCGGGTTCGAATCCAGCCCCGGGGCCCGCCAAACAACAATGACGGCTGCAACCAAAAAATGGCTGGGCTTGTGGCGGGCGCCTGTAGTCCCAGCTACTTGGGAGGCGGAGGCAGGAGACTCGCTTGAGCCCAGGAATTGGAGGTTGCTGTGAGCTGTGATGCCACAGCACT
>CAUYON010153753.1:0-22180 GCA_963573935.1 Arctocebus calabarensis
AAGAAAAAAACGAAAAACTTAATCGAGCTACATGCTAAGCTTTGTGAACTTTACAGCATATATGTATGTTGTGGCTTGGCGCCTGGGGCTCAACCGGCTAAGGCACGGGCGGGCTGCAACCAAAAAAAAAAAAAAAAAAAAACAATGGCCGGGCGTTGTGGCGGGCGCCTGTACTCCCAGCTACTTGGGAGGCGGAGGCAGGAGACTCGCTTGAGCCCAGGAATTGGAGATTGCTGTGAGCTGTGATACCATGGCATTCCACCCATGGTGACATCTTTAGGCTCTGTATAAAAAAAAAAAAAAAAAAAAAAAAAGAATTAGTTCACAGTAATTTTTATCCTTAACTGTGTAATCTTCATAAGACTATACTCACGGGGCTTCTGGATTTTCCAATGGCAGGGGAAAATAGAAAAATAAACATAATTTTTTCCCTACATTATTAAATCCTGTCTTGAAAAGTCTTTTCAGGCCTTGAAAAGTACTCTTCCACTAACTAAAATCTGTAATCCTAGCACTCTGGGAGGCAAGGCAGGTGGATTTCTTGAGCGTATGGGTTCAAGACCAGCCTGAGCAAGAGTGAGACCCTGCCTCTACTAAAAATAGAAAAACTAAGGCAAGAGGATCGCTTGAGCCCAAGAGTTGGAGGTTGCTGTGAGCTACGACGCCATAGCACTCTACTCAGGGCACTCTATCCAGGGCAACAGCTTGAGACTCTGTCTCAAACAAAACAAAAAAAGAAAAACTGATTTGTTTTACATGTAGAGGAATAATAAACACTTTGTTTACTTTCAGAATGAGAAGAGTAAAAGGGAATTGGGAAGGGGTACACAGAAGGCTTTATTTCAATCTGTGTTGTAATTCTTAAATGTACAGGCTCGGTGCCTGTGGCTCAATGGGCTAAAGTGCCAGCCACATACACCTGAGTTGGCGGGTTCAAATCCAGCCCGGGTCTGCCAAACAACAATGGTGGCTGGGCAAAAAAATGGCCGGGCGTTGTGGCGGGCGCCTGTACTCCCAGCTACTTGGGAGGCGGAGGCAGGAGACTCGCTTGAGCCCAGGAATTGGAGGTTGCTGTGACCTGTGATGCCACGGTACTCTACCCAGGGTGACAGCTTGAGGCTCTGTCTCAAATAAAAAAAAAAATTCTTAAATTTAGAGAAATGCCTTCCCAGGTGTCCATTATATCATCTATATTTTTTGTATGCCTCAAATGCTACTTATTAAGAAAAAAAAACAAGAGTCATTACTTGTCAACATACCAGAATTAACCACACCATTTCCGTCTCTATTTCACTGTCATGTAATGGAATGCTCTTTAAATTCTCTTTTGAATGAATGAGACCAGGTTTGAGTGTACAATTAAAGATAAACATTCTAACTTTTTACCATGGTTTCTTTCTAGAAGAGCAGGTAGCCTCTAAATTAAATCAGAATTCTCAAATTCTGGGGGGTGGGGGAAGGGGTGAACAGAGAGAGAGAGGGAGGGAGGTAGGGCACCATGTACACCTTTTGGAGGTAGCTCACAATTATAACAGGGACTTTACCTAACAAATCCAATCAATGTAACCTGGTTCTTTATACCCTCAATGAATCCCCAACAACAAAAAATTCTCAAATTCCTTCTTTAAAGCACTCAGTAGTTTTGGAGAAATTCCCAGAGGGATTAAGGCCAACATGGGGATCGAAAACTAGATGTGATTTAGTGTAGAAGTCTTGTCCCCTTTAAACGAAAGGGGAACCGATTATTCACCTAAGGGTGGAGTCAACGGAAGGGAGGTGACCTACTAAAACAAGCATTTATTGAGCATTTACTAAGTGTCAAGTGCTAGCAAGCCAATGTGATTAGGACAGGTACTATTATTATGGTCCTTTAGAATTTACAGCCTAGTGAGGAACTGGAAACCTCATTACTAGAAATAAAAGTGAGAAGAAGATACCTATTGAAGTGATCCAGTTACTATCTCAGAGGTAATAAAGAATTGTACAGATTAGAAAAAAAACTGTGTAAGACTTAAAATCCTTCATAATACTCTTTCCCAGGGTAAAAATCCTTGCTACAAAAAAGGACCTGCAAGCTTGATTTCTGAGGGCAGCAAGGTAGAGTGCCCCCAAGAGGACTGCATCAAATAATGCTCAGAACGTCAACCAAGTACCTCTAGAGATAAAGTGAGTAGTGAAAGTTACAGAGGAAATGTGATAGAATCTCTGCCGCCAGCTGTTAAATAGAAGAGAGAACACAGTGGGCTGGGGTCAGGGAGGCCTCTATGATGAATAATCAAAGGAGACTTCTCATAGGCTGTGAAGTATGCTCCTCTTCTGTAGAAAAGTGTTTTCCTTATTTCTACCTGCACAGAGAAATTATAAGGACATTAAATGTGACAGAGATTGTAAATCTACAAAAAGGATAATTTCCTTAGGAGTGTTTTGCTTTTTTCAGATTAGGCTTTCCATTTTGGAAATTCCAAATAAACTTATCCTCAAGTCTGTTAATTTGTGAATGTTTTGCCTCAGAATGGAGAAAACTTTATTTCCATCACAATATATCCAGGATCTGAAGTGAAAGTAAAAAACTTGGCTAAATAAAAAACAAATCTTCTAGAAAAACAAGCTAAACCCTGAAAAGGAATGGAGGGCAGTAAATTTCTAGAGATAAACCTTAAAAATGCATCAAGGTTTTGCTTACTGTTTATAAAGGACAAGGAGCAGCCCCAACAATAGTGAAGCGTCCATAAAGAAACGTATACAGGAGTACCTGGTGGTCATGAAAGCATGCATCATCCTTTTAATGTTCAGATCTGCTTTCAGAGTTTAACTTCTCATGCCCAGCAAAGGCCAAAGGGACTTTATGTACCAAGCCCGGGTCATCCCGGGGATGGTCTCCCCATCGTCTCCACATAACCGCAGACAGTCAGGCGCGAAAGAGGAGCAAAAGCCCACATTCTCCCGCAGGAGGCCCTGCAAAAATGGCGTCGGCTCCACCCCAATGTGATCAAATTGGGAACAGGAGCTAACTTCCCGGCTCCTCTCCTGGGCTTAGAGTCGCGTGCGGGACGCCCAGGCAGGGCAGGAAGAAAAAAAGGTCACTATGGCCTTGGCGATCCGGAGGCCACCGGCAGGGCAGGGAAGAATGGGTCGAACAGAGCTGTGGTCCCGGGGTCCGGGAGGCATTACCTTTATTTTTAGGCATGGTTGGAGACGGTGGGCTCGCGGTGTCTGTGACTTCTTTCCGGGGGCAGGCTGCGGTGGTGGTGACTGCTCCGAGGGACGACGACACCAAGGACCGCGCGGGACGAAGCCGAAGCTGGAGGTCGGGTAGCGCGCGCGGGAGAGTCTGGCCACCAAGCTCTTCCGAAATCAGCCTGCGTCCACACTCATCAGCGGCAAATGGCGTCGCGGCTGCTTGCGTCACTTTTCCACGCCTCCCGCCGCCGGCTGGGCACGCCCCCAACCTCTATGGCGCAGGCGTGATCCTTATTGTTAGCTCAGAGGGTGACGCTGGGAGGGTACGCGGCGAGCTGGACCGCGGGCGGGTGACAGGCCCCGGTGCGGGGAGGAGGCTGAGTCAGGGAGGGAATGGGCGGGCCCTGCGTCATAATAAAGGGCGGATTGAAGTAGCGCCTGCTGCTGGTCACCGCCAGACCTCAGCTACTTTGTAACAAACCGGTGTCTCCTTGTTTGACAAGTTGTTGACTCAACCCCATAACTCAGTTTTAAAGAGGAGTCAAATAGATAGGGAGAGTGTATTTATATATTACCCAACTTCAAACTGACACCATTTTGGTGGCAGCCCATCTGCTTGCAACTGCTCTTAATAAAATCCGTGCTATTAACTACAAAAATAAATAAATAAATAAAAATAAAGTTGCTTTTTCAACAGCCCAGCCAGGCTGGGAACCTTCCTGTCAACAAATGGCATGACATTTGTTATTAGTTCCTAAATATCTGTCATCCCTACCTCACTTTAAACCTTACCAGAGATAATTGCTTACCATTTATTCACATTTAGCAGAATATCTGGCACGAAGTAGGTGCTCAATACACACAAAGGAAGGAATGGAGGGAGGGGAGAAGACGTATGCTCAGCGTTAATGGGCAGAACTGTGCCCCCCTAAAATTCACAAGTTGAAGTTCTAAACCCCACTACTTCAGAATGACTGTATTTGGAAATGGGGCCTTTAAAAAGGTCAATAAATTGGGTGGCGCCTGTGGCTCATCGAGTAGGACACCGGCCCCATATACCGAAGGTGGCAGGTTCAAACGCAGCCAGGGCTGAACTGCAAAGCAGAAAAATAGCCGGGTGTTGTGGCGGGTACCTCTAGTCTCAGCTACTCGGGAGACTGAGGCAAGAGAATCGCCTAAGCCCAGGAGTTGAGGTGGCAGTGAGCTGTGTGACACCACAGCACTCTACTGAGGGCAATAAAGTGAGACTCTGTCTCTACAAAAAAAAAAAGTCAATAAATTGAAATGAGGGCAATAGGGTGGGTCCTAATGCAATATGACTGGTATCCTTAACAGGAGTAGAAAACCACGTGAACAAGGTGGTATTCTCAGAATAAATCAACCCTGCTGACACCTTGACACCTTGACCTCAGACTTCTAGCCTCTAGAACTGTGAGAAAATAAATGTATGTTGTTTAAGGCAGTCAGTCTGTAGTACTTTGTTATGACAGCCTTAGCCAACCAATACAGCTGTCTATGCTGGGAAAATAGCTTATGTCAAAGTAAACTTATTTCAATTAGATCACCTTTCTGCAAACATCAGAATTTTAACATCGTATCTCTAGGAAAATGGACGGACTTAAATGGTAAAGAAATAAAATATATCATCTAGCATGGTGGTTCTCTACTAGAAACATTTGGCTGCAGACATTTCTGGTTGTCACAACTTGGGGGAGGAGGGAAGTGATGCTGGTATCTAGGGGGCAGAGACCAGGGATGCAGGTATACATCCTATAGTGCACAGTACAACCTCCCTCCCACAGCAAGCAAAAAATTACCTATTCCAAAATGTCAATAGAGCTGAGCTTCACAAACCCAATGTTATAGATGCAACTTTTCAGAGGGAAACTGAAAGATGATGGAGAACTAAAAGTTCAGGGTTTCTCTTTCTATATGCAATATTTTGTAATTTACACAATTGAGGATGAAAGGAGGTTTTTACGCCATTTATTTAAATTTTGCTTCGAGGCCAAATGATTATGAACTTGGGCTTTGGAGTTCAAATCCAGGCTCTGCAGCAAAGTATTACTCTATGATCTTGGACAAGTTATTTAATCTCTTTATAAGCCACCAATTTCTCATCTGTAAATTGGATGTAGGAATAATATTTACCACATTAGGTAATTGCAGGAATTAAATTGATATTATGCATAAACAGTATTTGGCAATTGTGCCTAGTACATGATAAGCAATGAAATACAAGTGTCTGGAAGTCCAAAGTTTTAAAGATCCAAACTCTCTGTCAGGTATGTCAGTTACCTAGTACAAAACTTCAAAGGAGAAAAAAATCAGTCTTTGTTTCTGTTCTAGGGGATGATTTGATATCTGACTGATCACTGGAATCACTTGGAAGGAGGTGAGTTATGTGGACTTCTGGAGGAAATGTGTATGAGGCAGAGAGGATAGCAAGAGCAAAGGCTTTGAGTGGGAACATGCTCACCATATTCAAGAAATAGCAAATAGGCCTGTGTGGCTACAGATTTTTGTAGCAAATCAAGCCAGCAGAGGAGTTTGGGGAGATGAGGTCAGAGAAGCAAGGAGATCAGATCACTTGTTGTAATCTTTAGTAGGTTTTATTTTATTTTACTTTTTTTTTTTTTTTGAGACAGAGTCTCACTTTATCGCCCTTCTCCTGGGCTCAAGCAATTCTCTTGCCTCAGCCTCCTGAGTAGCTGGGACTACAGGCGCCCACCACAATGCCAGATTATTCTTTAGGTTTTAAACAGATCATTTTTGTCTTCTGTGTTAAGAATAGACTGTAGGGGTCCTGGGTAGAAACAGGGACCATGCAGGAAGATACTGTAATAGTCCAAGCAAAAGACAATGGTGGTTTACCAGGGGTCCTCAAACTACGGCCTGCGGGCCACATGCGGCCCACCGAGAACATTTATCCGGCACACTGGGTGTTTTTGCCACTGATGCCTGTCCTGCTTAGCAGCCTACTCGTCCCGGCCGCAGCGCGCATGTGTGGAATGTGCACCCACTCTCCGAATCCCCTCCTCTCTGTCTCTCTACTCCTCCTCTGAGACTCTTGATAGGAGGAGTCACGAGCTTGCCTGTGCAGAGTCTGCTGCTGCCTGAGGACCGAGGTAAGAACAAGTTAGGATCTTTTAATTTTTTGAAGTTAGGAGGTCTATTTCTTTTTTATTTTGCAGTTAGGGCCTTTTTTTTGTGGTCAAGGGGGAGGCTTTTTTTTCTGAAGTTAGGAGGTCTTTTCTTTTTGCAGATGGGGGCACCTTTTTTTCATTTTAAATATTGTATATGTATTTGTTCCCCCCCTTTTTTTTTTTGCAGTTTTTGGCTGGGGCTGGGTTTGAACCCACCACCTCTGGTATATGGGGCTGGTGCCCTACTCCTTTGAGCCACAGGCGCCGCCCCCATTTTGTTTTTTTACTTCAAAGTAAGATATGTGCAGTGTGCATGGGAATTTGTTCATAGTTTTTTTTTTTAAACTATAGTCAGGCCCTCAAACGGTCTGAGGGACAGTGAACTGGCCTCCTGTTTAAAAAGTTTGAGGACCCCTGTTAGACTAAGGTAAAAGGTTTATTTGAGATGAAGAGAGTGTTCTAAAATCATATTATGATAATGATTGTACAGCTATGTAAAAACTATACTAAAAAACCTTAAAAAATATACTTTAAATAGGTGAGCTTTAAGGCATGTAAATTATATATCAATAAAGCCTTAAAAAATAGACAAATGGGGTGGCGCCTGTGGCTCAGCGAGTAGGGTGTCGACCCCATACACTGAGGGTGATAGGTTCAAACCCGGCCCCGGCTGAACTGCAAAACAAAAAAATAGTCAGGCGTTGTGACGGGCGACTGTTGTCCCAGCTACTCTGGAGGCTGAGGCAAGAGAATTGCCTAAGCCCAAGAGCTGGAGGATGCTGTGAGCTGTGTGACACCATGGCACTCTATGGAGGGCCATACAGTGAGACTCTGTCTAACAAAAAAAAAAGAGAAATGAAAGGATGGACCTGTCCAAGGAAAAATAAAAGAATTGACAAGTGGTATTGAGGATTTAGCTGAGATTAGAAAACATAAGGTTGCAGTGGTATCAGTCTGCTTAATTGTATGGGTTCATTTCAATATATTCAGTATCATACATACGGAATTAACCAAAATTGTCCAGGATTGGAATTTTGCTTAATGGATGCAGTATAAAAGCAAAAATGTAAGAAAGATCAGGGTGCTCCTGAGACAGAAGTTCAGATGATCAACTGTGGAGTTATGAGGTTCAGTCTAGGTAGCAAAGGATATAAAGACTGAGGATGGGGGAATAAAATTAAAGGGATAATATTCAAATTCCTTCATATGATTTGTTATGCCTTTGATGATGTGGCTCTTGCTTATCTCTTGAGCCTCCTGTCTTGCATCTTTTCTTCTATTTTAAGCTCTAGTCATACAAAATTTAATTTTCTTGAGAGCCTCTAACTCTGTCTGAATCTCTGCATGTTCTATTCTAACCTCCTCCCTTTCTCTTTTAGGTGTCATGCTAAATCATTCTTTCCTTACAAGGATGTCCCAGTCCCTAAGAAACTCTGCTATATTTTCCTACAGCATCCTGTGCTTCCTTTACCTACGAGTGTGTGCGCGCGTGTGTGAATTCTATCAATTCAGGGTGCATTAACACAAAGCTGCAGTAGTATGACCATGGCAAATATTACTGCTCTGTGTCAATCTGTCTGAGGAGCCAGGTTTTTCTCTAGATAATCATGGTAGGTGGACTAATGAATCCCCCAAACGTCCAAGTCCAAATCCTTGGGATCTATGAGTATGCTATCTCATGTGGCAAAAGAGAATTAAGGTTGCAGATGCAGTTAATGTTGCTAATCAATTGACCTTGAGATAGGGAGATTATCCTAGATTACCTGGGTGGGCAAAAAAATAATCACACAGTCCTTAAAAGTGGAAGAAGAGGCAGAAGGGAGGGGTCAGACAGATACATTTGAAGAGGATTCAATTTACTGTTGCTAGTATTGAAGACGGAGGATAGGGGCAATGAGTCTAGGAATGAAGGTGGCCTTTAGAACTGGAAAAGGCAAGGAAATAATTTTTGCTTAGAACCTTCAGAAAGGAATGCAGCCCTGCTAAAACCTTGATTTTAGTCCAGTGACACCTGTATCAAACTTCTGATTTCCAGAACTGTAAATAATGAGCTTATGTCAAGCCACTAAATTGTGGTAATTTGTTACAAAAATGGTAGAAAAATAGTCAATTCCTACATTGCCACAATATAATGCCAAGTAGACCTCAAAGCTCACCGTCTTAGCCTGTATACCTGAATTAATCCAAAGTCCCTAAACTAGCAGCTATGGGCTGAATTGTGTCCTCCCCCAATTCATATGTTGAAGTTCCAATTCCCCATATCTCAGAATGTTAACAGTATTTGAAGATAAGGGCTTCAAAGAGTTGACCGAATTAAAATGAGGCCATTTGGCTCAATGCCTATAGCTCAGTGAGTAGAGTGCCAGCCATATATACCAAGGCTGGTGGGTTTGAGCCCAGCCTGGGCCTGCTGAAGAACAATGACAACTGCAACCAAAAAAATAGCCTGGCGTTGAGGTGGGCACCTGTAGTCCCAGCTACTTGGGAGGTTGAGGCAAGAGAATCGCTTAAGCCCAAGAGTTTGAGGTTGCTGTGAGCTGTGACACCACAGCACTCTACTGATGGTGACATAATGGGACTCTCTCAAAAACAAACAAACAAACAAACAAAAAGAGGCCATTTGAGTGGGGCTCTAATGCAAAGAGTGGGGTCCTTATAAAAAGAGGAACACCAGGTGTGTGCATGCAGAAGTCCAACCAGAAGAGGCATCAAGAGGGTGGCCAATTGTAAGCCAAAGAGAAAGGTCTCAGAAAAACCTAACCCTGTAGTCACCTTGCTCTAGGACTTCTAGTCTCCAGAACTGAGAGAAAATACAAATTTCTGTTGTTTAAGTCACCAGTCTGTGGTATTTTATAATATAAAACTACTTTAAAAATGTCTACTGGGGCTCGGCGCCTGTGGCTCAGCGGGCTAAGGTGCCAGCCACGTACACCTGAGCTGGCGGGTTCGAATCCAGTCCCCGGGCCTGCCAAACAACAATGATGGCTGCAACGAGAAAATGGCCGGGCGTTGTGGCGGGCGCCTGTGGTCCCAGCTACTTGGGAGGCAGAGGCAGGAGACTCGCTTGAGCCCAGGAATTGGAGGTTGCTGTGAGCTGTGATGTCACAGTACTCTATCCAGGATGACAGCTTGAGGCTCTGTCTCAAAAAAAAAAAAAAAATGTCTACTGGGAAAGAAAGGGCTAACTTTAGGCCTATAAAACCCATTCCTTCTCTAGTAGGAAGCCATTACCTCAACCAAATTTACTCTAAAATGTGCTAATGATATTAGCAGAAAGAAAATGGAAAGTCCGTATTTCTAAAATGCTTTTAGCAAGTTATATGTGGTCTTTACAAATGGTTTATGGTAAACTCTGGAATTTGAGGATTTACGAGACATGTCTGGCTGGAAAATGTCATTTAAGTTGTATAATTAAGTATAAAAAGATGTTGCAAAACCAAGTAACTCTGAATAGTCTCCACATACAGTGCTCAGAAGGAAACATGTCTTTTAATTCTGAATCCAAACATACCATAATGAGAGGAAAAGGGCAATTTTGGAGCTGAGTCTGGTAGTTTCGGACTTCTCTAAGCAAAGACTATTTCATCTGTGCCTTGTGATCACCCTGTATCCTTCATCATCAAGATTTGTACTGGATAAGATCTATGATTTATGTGACTTGACAAATCCTTTGAGCAAAACAAGACTGTGCATAGAAAAACATTTTGCACTTAACTCAAACATTTCTGGGCCAGGCACAGTGTCTCACGCCCATAATTCTAGCACATTGGGAGGTGGAGACAGGGATTGCTTGAGTCTTGGAGCTGGAGATCAGCCTGAACATAGTAAGAACCTGTATGTATAAAAACTAGAAAATTTAGCCAGGCATGGTGGTATATGCCTGTAGTCTCAGCTACTCAGGAGGCTGAAGTGAGAAGATCACTTGAGCCCAGAAGTCTGAGGTTGCAGTGACCTATCATGACACCACTGTACTCCATTCCAGATAACAAAGCTAGACCCTATGTCAAAAAAAGAAAGAAAAATTTCTGTTTTTTAAGTTCTGTCAATCAATTTCATAAATATACTTTGGATAGATTATAGGAGAATTACATAGTCAAAATATTCTGACAAAGGGACATATATGCATTCATTTGAAACTTTATTGTATAAATTTCCATTTCTTTTAAAGATTACAAAACCTGTTCTATGACAGGAATACAAGCAATATTATTCCAGGATTATTCATGGATACATCTTAAAGAGCTTAGATTACACATTAATAGCATGATTTGAAAACTTCCCAGATTAGACTCTTAAGTAAAACAATTTAAAGTGTTCAGTGATATTTGATCCTTTACAAGCATTTCATAATTATGGCAGCGGTGCCAAGCATCAGATGCGATTTAACCATCAATAAAAGGTACAATATGTGAAAAAATCATGATATGGTACCTTGGGCTTCTGGCATGCCTTACTAGACAGAAACTTGTATAAAGTAAGATCATATATAACAGTAGAAAAATATTTGTGATTTTTTTCTTTTTTAAAAACTGTTTAAGTAGATACCCACCCCATTCCCATCCATGGCCAAAATGTAAAATAATTACATCCCTTAGGTGTATACGTTCCCTTTTGTTTAGGGCAACAGTTAAGATAAACTAATACATGTATATAATTTTAAGAGTTAAAAATTCATCACCCATAATCATTAAGGATGCTAAGGAATAGCAATACCTTGAAGCTTTTCTTTTAAATTAAAAAACAAAGCTTTAGATGGTAGACTACACTTACGGAAACACAAACCAAAATCCTTATCCTTATGCCCTTGCTTTGTATTTAAAAGTTCTATTTTAAATACTTGTTTTAAAAACTCAGTATACAGTTCATTCAGTACTATAGTGATAATAGGAGTAAAGATGTTCACTTCCATTAGATATTGAACTAATCTACTTAGAGAGGACTATTAAAGCGACTCTCTTCTCATATATGTTTACATACACTGCACTCATGGTATGTGCTCTAAAGAGGTTTTCTTGAGATCTGCACCTCTGAACTTAAATCTCTAAATTTTCCTTTCTACTAATCTCTATTCAAAATGTCATATACTTTGCTAGTTGCTCTGGGAGAAGTCATGGACATTTAAACAGCTTATCATGCAGTTCAAAGTTATATGGCAAAATAATGAGGAAAGTGCCTTAAGAGGTAGGAAGTAGGCTCTCATCCCAACCCTTGGTATGCTCTGTTTTGAACAGTTAAAAGTCTGGAATCGAAGTGGTAAATGTGAGACTGATAGTAATACCAGGCTTAAGAAAATTAAATTGACTTAGTTACTAGAATTCTTTGAGAACACTCAGTCACATTGGAACTAGTTACAGGTCATATGATCACACGATACAGCAGTGTCAAAAATACAGAAAGCACACTGTAGATAAAAATTCTTCTTGGCCATCCATATTTGAGTTATTATCTTTCTGTAGATTCTTCATTGGAAAAAGTGGTTAAGTGTGGCTCTGCAGAAATACCACAGTCCCAAGAAAATGATTTTCATTCCTTCATTAATTGGTCTCCACCAATGGTCACTTGGGGAGACCAGCAAAATGTAAGCAACCTGGAGTTGAAAAGAGGACTGTTTTCATTAATTGACATAAAAATACTAAGTTAAGTCAACTTCTCTGTGAATTAAATAAGGCTCAAAGTATATATCCAGTTTAAAGTTAGTCACATGGAATTGGGCCTTTCAGAGGGACAGAACCCTAGGACTAGATTGGAATCTCCTGGTTTAAGCACCAAGGTCAGACATGGAATCCATAGTATTTGTTAATCAGAGAAAAGAGAGTCTTTCTGAACCTTTACATTCTTGAGCTATTCCTCCTAATGTCCTAAGTCTCAAATGCTCAATATCACCATAAGGTAGGATTTTCTCTCTCAACAAACAAATAAACAAACAAAAAGCCAGTAAAGCAAATTGAAAAATTTTAGGTCATGTATAAAGGCCAGGAAGTAGAGAATATCAAAGCCATGTCGAAATGTGTATTACTGTCTTCTATGGTGATTAAGCACATTTGTACCAAGCCCCCAAATCTTCACATTTTGCCTTCTTTGGAAGCCTTTGCACCCACCTACTTTCTGTTCAAATCTTTCCTAGGCTAAGGGTGCAGGGCACAGCTACTGGATAGCTAGCCCTGCCTCCCATGATGTCCACTGGCCCCAACAGCAGCCACTTCTTAAAAATGGATGGTAAATGATTGACCCAAACCTGTTCTTTGGAGCACACTGCATATGAAATACGAAAACTCTACCACACATACATACCACTCTCTATATACTCACAAGTGAGTTTTCCCACACATCAGGCTCACAGGATCTTGACTTTGTGCCTTGTCAAAATTATTACATTTTTAGACATTTGGGGTTGTGAATAAATGCATCCATTTTAAATATATTAAAGTCAAGGGTCTACGATACTTAGAATATACTATATAACTATAAACAAGAAGGAGCTGAAATGGGTTTATTAAAAACAAAAGTAAAAAAGGACAAAAAACTTACCTTAACATTCATCACTTGAAAGGGAAGATATAAACACGTGGTAGTGTAATTCGTAGTTTTCGGTGTGTGCCTGGCAATGTTAAATTCAATGTATTGTTTTGGATATTATTGTTGATTATAAACTAACGGAAGTTTGTAAAAGAGGATTGACAGTTTAATTCCTTCTTTCACAGTGAAGTATCTTTAAAACTGGATTGATACCTCTTAGGAGAAGCCCCAGTAAGAGGCAGCACTAACTGGTAAAAGGCAGATGCCCTCAGAGGCCTCAATACAATCAGAGAGGCTGGGAAGAACTGGACTTGGAGAGGTTAATCCAGTGCAATCACTACATTTAGAACACATTGTTGGCCAAACTTGTCCATTGTATGTCAAAAACAATGAGAACACCAGGATCACAGATGAAATTATGCTCAGCAACTGCTTTTTAGGTAGGTGCCTTCAGGTTTATGATTATATAATTTGCTTCTCTCCAATAAAACTGGCAGCTTGACTAGGCAAAGAAGGCAATTTTCTTTGAAAAAAAGAAACTTGGCATTAAAGATTAGTAGAGGACTTCACCCAAGAAATATATAGTTTTTGAACTAAGTCACTGGTCAGTTGATAATGAAGGAAAGGCAGCATGGTATGGTGTTATGAGAAAAAAAAATGAGAAGAAGGATTCTAGACTTTGATTTGGGTCTTAAGTTCTCTACATGCAATATGAGAAAGTTGGACCAGGTAATGTTGAAGGATTTATATGTTTACTTCTAGTTCCAAAAACTATGATGAATACATGTAAGTAATTATGGAGTAGCATCATTGTCAAAAGTCTGAAAATATCTTTTTGATGCTCAGAGTTACATTACATTTTAAAAGTGACAACAATTTGGGATGCCCAATGCTTTGAAA
This sequence comes from Arctocebus calabarensis, assembly GCA_963573935.1. Classification (NCBI taxonomy): domain Eukaryota; kingdom Metazoa; phylum Chordata; class Mammalia; order Primates; family Lorisidae; genus Arctocebus; species Arctocebus calabarensis. The sequence goes on from CAUYON010153753.1 coordinate 13,743, forward strand.
CAATGAATAGAAGGGGGAAAAGCTTTCTTTCCAGGCAATGGAAAGCAGCTTTTTATAGTTAGTATCTGTATACTCAAGACCCTGGAATTTTTTTTTTTTTTTTAGAGATAGAGTCTCACTTTCTTGCCTTCAGCAGAGTGCTATGATGTCACAGCTCACAGCAACCTCCAACTCCTGGGCTTAGGCGACTCTGTTGCCTCAGCCTCCTGAGTAGCTGAGACTACAGGCGCCCGCCACAACACCCATCTATTTTTTTGTTGCAGTTTGGCCGGGGCTGGGTTTGAACCTGCCACCCTCGGTATATGGGGCCAACACACTACTCACTGAGCCACAGGAACCGCCCAAGATCCTAGATTTTTTGATATTCCTTCTTTACATTTTTCATTTACAGGATAAACTTATCTTAGATTTGTATGCAATAAACATTTTGTGTCACTTGGGCAAAAGGAATGCTATAGATTCCCCTTTCTCTTTAATTGCATAGAGCAGAAATTAAGGAATGACATGTGGTTTTTAAGACATTTAGATAAACCACACACTCTTGGCTTCATATTCGCAGGAGATTTAAAGCTTCTGGCAGGAAAAAAGATTTCTGATATAAATGGCTTAGTACATGATTAAGAAAGATCTGTTTGGGCACATTCTTGATGAGGTAAGTTAAATTATTTTTTCTTTGCTAATATGTCTTTTCTATTACTATTGATGTATGCTAGGTACCTTGGCAAAGATACAGGTAATAATGGGCAGGGAAGTTTCTTTCATCAAATAGAAGCTAACAAATTAGATGTAGATAATGAATACTACAATCTAAGAAGGACCCAGCAGCCATTATGAAAACTGCTCATTTCTGAAGTCAAAGGAAGTGCTATATGGCTATAAATCATCACGAGGGACTCAGAAAACACTCATTGCTGAACATTCACTTAGACTACCTTAGCTGTGATTTCAGATTAGAACAGATACTATTTGATTAAGAATGTTTTATTCCCTAGGATAAGAACGTTTAAATCCAATTTCATATAGAGGCCTATGGCCCTTATTACATTCAAATTAGTGCTTAATATAGAATATCTATTTAAACATGAAACATCCAATAGGACTTCAATTACCTGTTGCTAAATTTTCCTTCACCAATCTCTTTACCCTGATTCTTAAAGGCCTTTGATGTATCTTGGCAAAATCTCAAATGATATGCCAAATACAAGTATGGATGCTATATAAGATTGAAAGTGTGAGGACTATTTCCTTAATTCAGGAAGAACCTTAAGGAGTTGCAAAGTATATGGACTAACTTCATAAGTGTATTCTTGATTTCATGCCACACATTATCACTTTTTTTATCCTAATAGCTCTCTAGCTAATCTGACAGAGCACCTGACTTTAAGAAACAAAGAACAAACCAGTGAAACAGACATGGGGAAAGATATGTACATTTTGAAAGAATTACATTCAACAGCTGTTCCACAATCTGGCCATTTTTAGGGCTGTCCAACAATACTGTTAATCCAGGTGAACTATTGAACCAGATTTAATAGTCAATTGATTAATAATAGATTCCAAGTTAAACAAGGCATGTATACATTAAAGAAAGCAGTACAGAAATGTACTGTATATGAACTGTTTACAAAAACATACAAAATGTTGGATGGCACAAGGGATACAGTGCTAATATAAACGGATTGTTTAAGCTAAGTGCTTAACATAAATTGTCCATCCCTATAACTAACAAAGAATATTTAAGGAACATGAAATATTTCCTATAAAAATAATGCTATATGGTGTAGAGTACTTTATTCAGTGTATTTTTAGGTGGAATTCATATGTTCATTATTTTTCTTGTTGATTCAGTGACTATATCTTCATCATGTTTCCATTTTCGTTTCATCCAAAGCTCCAGGAAAATCTAACTTGCTAACAATCATTTAAAGCGAGAAGAGACGAAAGCAGGAGCAGCAGCAGGAGCAGCAGCATTATGGGTACCAGCTGGGACAGTGTGTGCTTGCAGGTGTCTCTCAGATATGTGCTACCTGTCACCAGAACTTGTGCTATCAGCTTACACCATGGTACCAAATATCTCACTGAGGTCACTTCACAGGGCTGTAGAGGTGATTTTTTTAATACCTCTCCGCTGAGCGAGAGTAGAGCGGCCGACTGGTTCCAAAACTGGTGACTGATTACGGTTTAAAGCAGAATATGTAGCTGCCATGGCACCCTGAAAACAAGAAAAAAAGGAAAGAAAGGTAGTAACAAAAATGACAATGGACAGTCATATGTGCACAAATATGAAATGAGGGTTTTTTCCAGATGCAAATATATATATATATATATATATATATATAAAATTAGGTTCACAATGAAAATCACCACCACATTGGTTAAACCCTCTGATTTAACTAAACTGCAGGCCATTCTGTGAAGTCATTTTTCTCAGGAATATTCAACTTTTTTCTTTACATTTTTTAATACGAAAGGCAGCAAGGTACACTCTTTTCAGTTAGGAAATCCATAAGCTTATCTGTCCTTAGTGAATAGCTACTTAGGTAGACTAAAATTCAAAATAACCTCTTAAACTAGTTTTAACATTTATTATTTTATAAATATCAGTATTCATTATTACTGATATTCTGGCATATCCTGATGTTTGCTAAGTCACCCACTGTAATAGAACCCCATACCAGAACTGGACACAGGCTAAAAGGGAAAGGTGCTAAGGGCACAAAGAGTATTTCTTGGAGCCACTTCTGGAGGAAGTACAGAAAACTGTGGCTGAGTGGGGCCACTCATACACTCACCTTAACTAGATGTGGTGCGTCCTGTCTATTTAGTTGGTATTGTGGCAGTTGGTCCCAGTGGACGATCCAAGGATGTCTGAGCACGAGAGCAGCAGTCAGTCTCTGATGAGGGTCTACATGAAGCATCTTTGAAACCAGGTCCTGCCATGGGAAGAAGAAAAATAAAACAAGTTTAAAACTTTCTTTTTGCTTCTTTTCCTATGGGACTTGACACTGGTGAGCATTTTTCCTTAGATTCTATGACATTTTTTCTGCATGGCAGCCCTTTGGGCTCAAAGCAATTTGGTCAACATGACAGCTTAAACCAAAACAAACAAACAAACAAAATCCCTCAAAACCCTAGTTTGTTTTCTCACTAGTAACAGTAATTTAGATATATTATGAAACAAAGGATCAATGTATCACATTTTGTGAATCTTTAAGAACTGTGACTCTTTATTTCCTCTAATTTTCTGAGCTTCCTATATTTTTATAGGTTCATTTTATTATTTTTTGAGACAGAGTCTCATTTTGTTGCCCTTGGTAGAGTGCCGTAGTGTCATAGCTCACAGCAACCTCCAACTCTTGGGCTCAAGTGATTCTCTTGCCTCAGCCTCCTGAGTAGCTGGGACTACAGGCGCCCACCACAATGCCTGGCTATTTTTAGAGATGGGATCTCACTCTTGCTCAGGCTGGTCTCGAACCCATGAGCTCAGGCAATCCACCTCAGACTTGTTCTCCCAGAGTGCTAGGATTACAGGCGTGAGCCATTGCGCCCGACCTCTATATTTTTGTAGGCTTTTTAAAAAGTAATGTTCAACTGTGGGTAAGACTGTAAAGCAGAACATAAATGTCCAATAATGGAAATTTAATTGGAGGGCTCCAAATGATTACAGTGTTCTTTTAATTTTTTTCCCTACTTCTAAGGCAACTCATGAGCATTACTAAAAACTCAGAAAATACAGAGAAGTGATAGCACACGAAGAACAGCCATAATTCCACTCTTACAGAGGTAATCATGGTTAATACTATCTATCCAAATATCTCTCCTATGCATGGAATATAGATGTATATAATTGCTACAGAGTTTTATACTCTTTAACACACTTATCATTTACTTTATACTATTAATTATTAAATTACACTTTTAATTACTATGTAGTAGTTGTATGTGTGTTGATGGGGCACAAATATCATTTATAAAAGTATCTACCACTTGTTTCATTTTCATTCAAAATATATCTATGAATATTAATTAAAGACCAGGCATTCTGCCTTGGGTATTTAGCAGTGAACATGACAGAAATGAACTCTGGCCTCATGAAGCTTTCAGTCAGCAGGAAACAGAAAAATTAGTCACAAAGCAATTAAGACATTCTTTGACAGGAAGAATAAATACCAGGTGTAGCTAGAAGAACATAAAGAGAAATGTGACCTGAATTGGGTGGTGTGGCTAAAAGTAACTTTTTTGAGAGGCATGTGAGACCTGCGGGGTAACAGGAGTTTGATTAGAGAAGGGAAGGGGAAAACAGCAATATAGGTACAGTAGACAGAACAGAATACATTTGGAGGAAAGCTCTCAGATATAAGAGAAGATGTCACAATCAAGGAATTGATAGGACTGCAACATGGCTGTAGCATAAATTTATTGTCAAGGAGAATGAGGCGACAGATAAAGTGAGAGAGGTAAAAAGGGATTAGCCCAGGAAGCCCCTTGTAAGCCATATTAGCAAATGTGGACTTATTCTGAAGGCAATAAAGTATTTATTTATTTATTTGAGATGGACTCTCACTTTGTCACCCTCAGTAGAGTGCTACGGTATCATAGCTCACAGCAATCTCAAACTTGTGGGCTCAAGCAATCCTTTTGTCTCAGCCTTCCAAGTAGCTGGGACTACAGGTGTCCACCACAACACCTGGCTATTATTATTATTTTTTTTGAGACAGAGCCTCCAGCTGTCACCCTGGGTAGAGCGCTGTGGCATCACAGCTCACAGCAACCTCCAATTCCTGGGCTCAAGTGAGTCTCCTGCTTCCGCCTCCCAAGTAGCTGGGACTACAGGCGCCCGCCACAACGCCCAGCCATCTTTTGGTTGCAGCCGTCATTGTTGTTTGGCGGGCCCCGGCTGGATTCGAACCCTCCAGCTCAGGTGTACATGGCTGGCGCCTTAGCCCATTGAGCCACAGACGCTGAGCCATCCCCAGCTATTTTTTTAGAGATGGGGGTCTCACTGTTGCTCAGGCTGGTCTTGAACTCCTGAGCTCAAGCAATCTACCCACCTTGGCTTCCCAGAGCTAAGATTACAGGTGTGAGCCACTGTGCTGGCTCACAATAAAGCATTTAAAGGAGTGATAAGGTCAAGTAAAGAGATTATACTTACTAAGTATGGAGGAAACTGCATCTGTGGGGACAAATCTGGAGACACCGATTTGGAGTCTGGTGAAGGATGACAGGTTTAGGGAAGGGTATAAGAGATTTTGAGAAATGGATGGAATTGAGGTATTTAGGAGAAGGAACAGATAGAATATGGTGGTTGACTAGATATTGGAAATTGGGGTGATGTTGTTCTAAGTACTCTGCTATTAGACATTCAGTTTGTTACTTTTAGTTATCATTAACAGCTAAGAACAGAAATAAGCTACTGAACAAAACTAGAAGTAAAAACCTAAAAAAAATTAAGACGCTTTGAAAGTTGGCAAAAGTGCTTTAAAAACTACATCAAAAGTTGCAAGGGCCATGTCAAACTCTATTATAATTTTAATCAAATCTGTGTGGTAACCAATGTACTTCTGGCCAAGTCAATTGGAACTACATCTACTGCACTCCTCTCATGGCTACTTTTCCTAAGCTTTCTGTTTAAAATAGTGGTGTTCCCCTAAACTTCTTCCTTAGCACACTTACTCTGTTTAGATAATCTCATTCATACTCTTGAATTTAGCTAATATGGATGATAACAACTCTTAACTTCAAGTTCCATCCCAGACTTCTCTCCTAAAACCTATACCTAGACAGCCAGTTGCCTAATGGGCACATTATCTCCTAATTCTATCACTTAAGACTTTTAAATTTATAATGTCCAAATATGCAACTATTGCTGCTTCCAAAACTACTTTTGTATTCCACAGGTCGCTGAAGGACACCACCCCTCGCCATTTGCCTGAGGTAGAAACAGGGACTGCATATTTGCTAAGTGCTCCTCTACCATGGATGTCTAATAGACCACTAAGTCTATACTCTCCATTTGGCTTAAATTCCATTACATCTGCTGTAGTTGAGGTTCTCATCATTCATTACCTGAAATGTGCAAAACCTTACGAGTAACATGACTAATACGGCGGTCCCTGAGTTATAAACATCCAACTTACATCCAGTTCGCACTTACAAACAGAGGCTATTATAGTAAGTCCCTGAGTTAGAAACAACTTGCACTTAAGTATGGAGGCTATTACAGGGAACAGGTAAATATACCTATTCCAACTTACATACAAATTAAACTTAAGAACAAACCTACAGAACCTATCTTGTTTATAACCCAGGTACTGCCTATATTAGGTTAGAGAGGACTCAATGAAACAATATAGGTAAAAGTAATAGCACAGTCCTTGGTACATAAATGCTCAGTAAATGGCAGCTACGTTCTTGTTCTTCTCAAAGCTACATTTGACAGGGTGGCACCTGTGGCTCATCAAGTAGGGCGCGGGCCACATATACTGATGGTGCTGGGTTCAAACCCAGCTGAACTGCAAAACAGAAAAATAGCCGGGCGTTGTGGCGGGCACCTGTAGTCCCAGCTACTTGGGAGGCTGAGGGAAGAGAACTGCCCTTAGCCCAAGAGTTGGAGGTTGCTGTGAGCTTTGACACCACAGCACTCTATCAAGGGTGATAAAGTGAGACTCTGTCACTACAAAAAAAAAAAAAAAAAAAAGCTACATTTGACATATATGGGTTACATGACTGACCTGACAACATTCACATGTGTAACTTGCTTTTTAGGGGACATGCCCGGATTGATAGAGCCCTCCCTTCCATTTTGTGGCTAGTCCTGGTATTACATCATGCTTGTAAAAGCAAGTCCCAACTGTACATATTAGCAAAAGTTATTATTAATAACATGGAATTTATAAGACAGGCTGTGAGCTGGATATAATTATTTTGTACTCTATTTGTGTCTCTACCTTCATTCGTCCCTTTCTCTCTCGCCAAAAAAACATACTGGATTGCAAGGGAATGAGAACAAAATTATAGAGATAACCTCAACTTGCTTTAATTTATTAAAAAATAAGTAATGTGTAAGCTATGATACTTTGATATTGGTAACATTACTTCATATACCTTATAACTGATCATTACAAAGTTTATGACAGACTCTATGGATGAGACACATTGCTCAACAGAGCAAAAAGGAAATTCTGATCACTGCACTGCTTATTGTTTTAACAGTTCTACAATACTCAGGGTAAGCCCACAATACTGAACATGAGCCACAAAGCCTTTCACAATCTGGGTTCATCAGCTAGCCCCTCTTTCCTGTACACCCTGCACTAGTTACATAGAAGGACACACCTGGAGACATTCTGCTGCTCTTATGCTATCATCTTCACCTATATGCATGTGCTATTCCCTCAGCTTGGGGAGAGATGGGACTATATCCTTCTGCTCTAAAAATCTGCCTGGCCCCTTCACTGCCTCTGAAAGCTGTGAGCTCCCTAAGATGAGGAACTCTATGTGTGTCACATCTATCTCGAAGTCCTTTATGTATTAAGCATATTGTAGGTGCTCAATAAGGGAATCACAAAGGAAGCTGGTACTCAGAAAAATGAATTACCTGGTTTAAGAAGCTTTATTGTTAGAAAAAGGTAGAGACTAACATTTCATTCTAAATGAAGTTATAAAACCAAGTATCTACACAGACATTAAACTGGTCAACTGAAACTTCATGCTCTATGCCAATACAATTGATACTCATTTTTGACGTGTTCTATTATAAGCTTCCACCTTTAAGAAAAATCAGTAAGCATTTTTACGAATATGTATCTTCTTATCTCCTGTTTTTCTTATTTTGAAGCAGAAAACTTTATTTTTTTAAAAGAATTTTATATGAATAAAGTGAAAATAGAGCAGAGCTGGAAAGCAAGTCAGTGCTATTCAAGGAAAGGCAAATATTCCAGTGAGAAGAGCTCTTCAAACTGATTTCAAGCAGATGCTATAAAACTTATACCACTGTTTACTGTGAAAAAGATAAGATACCTGTGTCTATAACATGAATCCAAAATAGAACATGGTATAATTATTCTAGGGAACGAGGGCTTTGAAATCAGATATTTACTTTGACACACCCATATGTACCTGATATGTCACCATGTATAAGTTCATACTAAAATTCTGGGCCTTGGCTCAGTGCCTGTGGCTCAATGGGCCAAGGCACCAGCCACATACACCTGAGCTGGTGGGTTCGAAACCAGCCCGGGCCCACCAAACAACAATGACGGCTGCAACCAAAAAAGGGTCGGGCGTTGTGGCGGGCGCCTGTAGTCCCAGCTACTTGGGAGGCGGAGGCAAGAGACTCGCTTGAGTCCAGGAATTGGAGGTTGCTGTGAGCTGTGATGCCACCGCACTCTATCCAGGGTGAGAGCTTAAGGCTCTGTCTCAAAAAAAAAAAAAAAAAA
>CAUYON010153760.1:0-10613 GCA_963573935.1 Arctocebus calabarensis
GTAGAGGATGGGTCTGAGAATATCCTGGACAGCTGGTTTAGTTATGGCAAATTTCTTTAACATATCTATGTCATTAAAGTATTTGATTTCTCCATCACAAATGAAACTCAGTTTAGCTGGATACAGGATCCTGGGCTGGAAATTGTTTTGTTTTAGGAGATTAAAGGTCGATGACCATCTTCTGCCTTGACATGTTTCGGCTGAGAGATCTGCAGTCATTCTGATACTTCTCCCTTTGTAGGTGATAATTTTCTTATGTCTGGTTGCTTGCAGAATTTTCTCCTTAGTCTTAATTTTGGCAAAGTTAATCACAATGTGTCTAGGAGATGCTTTATTTGGATTGAGTCTTGCTGGAGTTCTGAAACTGTCTGTTATCTGAAGTTCTGTATCTCTTGCAATGTTTGGGAAATTCTCCAGAATCTCTTAGAGTAGAGCATCTGTACCTTTAGGACGATCCTCTTCTCCTTTTGGAATTCCTGTAAGATGAATGTTTGATCTTATAGAGTGATCCTACAACTCTCTCAGGGAATGCTCAATTTCTGCTCTCCATTTGTCTTCCTCTTTGGGTGTTTGGGAACATTCAAAAGCTTTGTCTTCAGTTTCAGAAATCCTTTCCTCTTCCCAGTCAACTCTATTACTGAGGGATTCTACTGTATTGTGGAGCTCCTCAACTAACGTTTTTGTTTCCTTGAGCTCTGCTATCTCTTTTCTCATTCTGTCCGTATCTTTGGTGACTTAGGCTTTGAATTCATTAATTTCTTGAGACAATTTTAGAACTACTCTTTGGAATTCAATTTCTATCTTTTCTTCCATTCTGTTTATCTTATTTGCCATCCAAATTCTAAATTTGATTTCTGACAATGCTGCCATTTGTCTATGCATGGCATCTTCGGTTATATCTCCTTTGTCATTTCTTAGGGGGGGTCTACTCTGGTTATTCATGTTGCCAGAGTTCATTTGTTGGGTCTTTGCCATGTTTATTTTTCATCATTTGGTAATTAGAACTGGTAGGGTGATATTTAATTGGGGTTCCCATGTAGTAGAGATAGCCCCTTACCAAAGTGCTAGGCTTTATAATTGTGACTTATGTCCTACAACCTTACAAAGTCCCCTTTCACAGTTTTGGCCAGAGACTCTGAGGTCCTACTTGGTGAGATAGCGCAAGTTAGTTCTGTTTTGATATCATCCAAACTCTACCCTATCCTAAGAAACCACAATAATAGGTTTAAATCTCAACTGTGGGCTCGGTGCCTGTGGCTCAACAGGCTAAGGCGCCAGCCACGTACACCTGAGCTGGCGGTTCGAATCCAGCCCGGGCCTGCCAAACAACGACAGCTGCAACCAACAAATGGCCAGGCGTTGTGGCGGGCACCTGTAGTCCCAGCTACTTGAGAGGCGGAGGCAAGAGACTCGCTTGAGCCCAGGAATTGGAGGTTGCTGTGAGCTGTGATGCCATGGCACTCTACCCAGGGCGACAGCTTGAGGCTCTGTCTCAAAAAAAAAGACTTGCTTTATGGCCTACTTTAGTCAATTTTTCTCATAGTGCTTGAAAAAAATATGCATTTCCTAATTGTTGGATGCAGAATTAAAAAGTCAAGTATCAGCTCGGCACCCATAGCACAGTGGTTAGCCAGCCATGTGCACCAAGGCTGGCAGGTTCGAATCTGGCCTGGGCCAGCTAAACAACAATGACAACTGCAACAAGAAAATAGCCGGGAGTTGGGACAGGCTCCTGTAGTCCCAGCTAGTTGGGGGCGTAGGCAAAAGAATCGCTTAAGCCCAAGAGTTGGATGTTGCTGTGAGCGTAATGACACAGCACTCTACTGAGGGTGGCATAGTGAGACTCTGTCTCAAAAAAATAAATGAAAAGTTGAGTATCTTCACTGTATCTTGTTCGGCTGTCAGTAATTGAAGAAGGTGTGTTGGATTCTATGGTGGTGTACTTGTCAATTGTTCCCTGTAGTTCTGCCAGGTTTTGCTTAATGCCTTTGGAGGCTATTTGTTAGAGGCATAAATACTTAGATTCTCTGCCTCTTGAAATGCTTTTTGTCTGGATATTAATTGACTCCATTTTGTTTAGGATTTGTCTTAGTTTGTCATTCTCCTCCCTACACGTTTACTTTTAACTGTGTCCTTATGTTTTTAGAATTTTTTTTTTTTTTTTTTTTTTGAGACAGAGCCTCAAGCTGTCACCTTGGATAGAGTGCATGGCATCACAGCTCACAGCAACCTCCAATTCCTGGGTTCAAGCGAGTCTCTTGCCTCCACCTCCCAAGTAGCTGGGACTATAGGCGCCCCCCACAACACCTGGCCATTTTTTGGTTCTAACCCACCAGCACAGGTGTACGTGGCTGGCGCCTTAGCTCTTTGAGCCATAGGTGCCGAGCCATTAGAATTATTTTTTCACTCAGGTGGAAGTGGCTGGTTTTCTTTCTTTCTTTTTTTTAATCTAGCTGTTGGATTAAAAATGGACTGTCTACTTAAAGTAGTTCATTTATGGTTATTGGGGTTATCGACATATTGGGATTAGTTTCTCCTATCTTTAGTTTTTGGTCTTTTTAAATTTCTTTCTTTTCTAATTTCCCCTCCTGTTTTGGATTGCGTTTCTTTTTCCATTTTGTCTTCACTGTTAGTTTGTAGGTTGTATACTTTGTTCTTGTTATTTAATTCATTGCCCTTGAAATTTTATTATGCATTCTAAACTAAACAAAATGTATAATTAATGTTATAAACCTTTTAAAAATATGATATAGGACCATAGAAAACTTAAACTAAAAATACTGTGCTGTTATGTAGTATTTTTGTTCTATTCTTTTTTTAACCCCACATAGTAAAGACATTAAAATTAGAATATTTTGCTTGTCAGTAAACCTACATTTATACCAATTTCTTTGTTATTTTCTCTGTATCTTAAACCTTTTTTGGGATTTGTTTTCATTCTTGCTGAAGTAAATAATTAGGAATTCTTTTTTTGTTTGTTTTTATTTTATTGAGACAGAGTCTCACTTTGTGTGCAGTAGTGTCATAGCTCACAGCAACCACAAACTCTTGGGCTCAAGTGATCTCTTGCCTCAGCCTCCCTAGTAGCTGGGACTACAGACACCCACTACAACACCTGACTATTTTTGTTGTTGTTGTTTAGCAGGCCTAGGCTGGGTTTGAACCCACCAGCCCCGGAACATGTGGCTGGTGCCATAACCACTGAGCTGTGGACACCCAGCCTAGGGATTCTTTTGATGTACAGAAACTTGCAGTCATGTTGAATTCTATGCCCTGTTTTGCATTGAACATAATGGATAAATGTTTATTTTACCGGATTTTATCAATCTCCTGTCAGGAGACAGGAACAGAAACCACTTTGCATGGGGTTTGAAAGCAATATGATTTAGGGAATTAGGTTACAAATTATTAAAGGGGATAGTGTAACAAAAGGGGGTGATAAAATGGTGTAGAATTGAGGGATTGCAGAAAGCCTTTATCCTGCAGGAGTACTGTCCTGAGCTCACCATCTTCTGTTTCCACTGATAGATAGCTGCTATTAGAGTCTCTGATTATCTGCTAGATGTCCCTTGTAGGAGCTCACAGGGACTACTTCAGTCTACTCTTGTTGGCACCATCACTAGGAGCAGAATGGATTCTTTTTCCCGTGCCTTGCAGTGGTGTTGATGTCATTGGCAGAACCTAATAGGAACTCACTGTTTCAGAATGTTATTGAATCTCCAAACATTTGAACGTGGTTATGTAAGACCCGAGAACTACCTACATCTGAGGAAGGTTAAAAATGTCTATAGGATTCATGAAAAGTATTGTGGAAATCTTTTTTTTGTTTGTTTTTTATAGAGACAGAGTCTCACTTTATCGCCCTCTGTACAGTGCTGTGGTGTTACACAGTTCACAGCAACCTCCAACTCCTGGGGCTTAGGTGATTGATTGTCTTGCCTCAGCCTCCCGAGTAGCTGGGACTATAGGCGCCTGCCACATGTTCTGACTATTGTTTTGTTTTGCAGTTCAGCCGAGGCCAGGTTTGAACTGCCATCTTTGGTATATGGGGCTGGCGCCCTACTCGCTCAGCCCCCCTCGTGGAAATTTTTTTTTTTTTTTTTTTTTTTTTTGAGACAGATCCTCAAGCTGTGACCCAGGATAGAATGCTGTGGCATCACAGCTCACAGCAACCTCCAATTCCTGAGCTCAAGCGAGTCTCCTGCCTCTGCCTCTCAAGTAGCTGGGACTACAGGCGCCCACCACAACGCCTGGCCATTTTTGGTTGCAGCCACCATTGTTGTTTGGCAGGTCCAGGCTGGATTCGAACCCCCGAGCTCAGGTGTATGTGGCTGGCGCCTTAGTCTGTTGAGCCACAGGCGCTGAGCCCCTTGTGGAAATCTTGATGATGATGTTTACCACATTTGAAAATGTAGCTTAGGTCATATTATCTTACTGCTAAATGGAAATGAAATTCTGAATCTGGCTAGGAAATTGCAACTAGCAGAGACTTGCAATTGTGCTGTGTATTTGGCAAGAAATCTCAAGATTTATTTTGTTTTTGTAGGATATGTTTATAAATCCATTTTAAAGCTAAATGACATTTTCAAATGTTAAGTGCCTTTTGTCCAAAACAGTAAGCTGTTAATTTCATTGAGCATGCTTAATATTACATATAAATGTACCTATAAACATATTCTGTATTAAGAAAGTAAGGGAGTGCCAGAATTGTGTACAACTTTTTCCATTTATGTCAAGTAGAACCAGCAGAAACACTGAAAACTGGGTAAAAGTTGCTACATTCCCAGAATTTTAAGGAGTCTCTCTTAGAGAAGTGTTTCTACAAAGGAAGTAGAGAACTCTTGAATTCCAAGGCTGAGGAAAGCTGAATTGTTTCAGTGGAAGTACAGGACTCCATTAACACCCTTTTGAAGGTGTTGGGACTGATGGACAGCAATAAGCTTGAAGTCCTTTTCAGCCAGTAAAATTACTCTTGAAAGCATCCTAAAGAAGGCAAGACATAATCATACTGGAGACTGCCCCAACAATTCTCATTAGGGCATTTAAGTCGCTTTTATGTCCAGCGTTTGCACAGATAGCTATGGTTGAGTGCCAGCTGAGGTAATAGGCGTGTGTTGTAGGGCTGAGGTTTTTAAATACTATAATGATAAACACACTTTAAGCTTACAATCCAAAAGATACACAGGGATAGAGAATAACGTGGGAATGGCAGAACTGCGTTACTTACCTCAACATTTGACCTCTCTCTGAGGTGTATCCCTTTTGAGTGGAATGACTGGCTACGTCACCCCTACTATTTAAATTCTCTTTCTTCTGGCTGAGCACACATAGTTGAATTTTGTGTACGTCAGGTAAATAAATGATGTGATCACTGTAAAGAGACTGAAAATCAACATAGATGTTTTGAAACTGCAGAATAAAAGAGAAAAGTAGAACCTGTAAAGCAGAAAGGGAGCATGCACATAGTGGCCTCATAGAAAACAAAGTGTGTGTATTTGAAAGCAGCAGTTTTTTCTTAAAATCCTCCAAGGGTATAAAATACGAAAAAGCTGTTGAAAATTAAGTATCAGTAATATATGAAGTGAATAAAGCTGATTATAAAACATGTATAGTTATAATTTCAAGCAAAGTACATTCAAAAATTTTATGAAGTTTTTTCAGTTCTTCTCTAGAAAAAATGATTTGCTTGCTAAACAAGAATAGTAAATTTGACATTTATGGATTTGACATTCCTGTTTGTTAACTATGTAGTCATAAATACCTGGAAAAATCAAGATACTCTGAGATACATGATTTTTGTCAATCTGGTGTGCAGAAATGAATATGATTAGCTAGAAAGTGTGCCTTGCCAGCTGTCCAGGCTGCCCATTTCAGAGCAGCTTTGTTTTTCTTAATTCATTCATTTTTCTCCTGTTCTTGCGATGAACATTACTCTATATAGTGTTATAGTTTGAAAGAAAGTAAACTGAAGAGTGTTGTTAAAAGTGAACAGTCTGAAGAATTTAGAAAGCAGGTTTTTGATACATTAAAAAATGGGATCTTACCTTGAGCCCAAGAGTTCAAGGTTGCAGTGAGCTATGATCGCACCATTGTACTTCCAGCCTGGGTGACAGAGCAAGACTCTTACATATGTATGAATGAGAGTTTTGACATGAAGAGAGTTTGTAATAACATGGGAAATTAGGCAATAATATATGCAGATGTGAATATAAAGATGTTTTTCTCCTTTACAAATACCAGTCATCTATATTAATTTATTCAAGGAAAATGCGCCGATAGGTAGGCTGCTGTTAATTTCTAGTGAAGAATCTAAGGAGCTTCAAATCATATAACTTTGGAATAAATAGATCAAAAAGGTCTTTTATCTTTTAGCAGTATTAGGATAGTTCTCTAAATATAGGCAAAGAACTAAAGAGTTCCATAGAAGGTGACTAACTGTAAATGTATTATACATGACTGGAAAAAAATGGCAAGCAAGACTTCAGAGCTGAGCTATCTTGGTATTTTTATCCAGTGTGTGGGGTGTTACATATGCATCACAGCTATAATAGTGCTATCACATGGATCATCTGAAAAACAAGAGAGAGATGTTTTAAAGGCTTCTGTGCTTGATTTCTTAGTCAGATGCTGTGTTACTTGGCATTCAGATCAGAATCCAGATATTAAAAGGTGAATTATTTTAAATAGCTGAGTTGTAATAGAAAAGTAATTTATTTGACATTATTTCAGGAAATGGAAGATAAAGTGACCAGTCCAGAGAAAGCTGAAGAAGCAAAATTAAAAGCAAGATATCCTCATTTGGGACAAAAGCCTGGAGGTTCAGATTTCTTAAGGAAACGATTGCAAAAAGGGGTAAATTCTCATTTATAATTTTCAAATGCTTAATCTCTATAAACTCAGGTGTGCTAATAACAAAGATTGTGATTGCATATGTAGTTCTATGCCTTATCAGGGGTGTGTGTGTGTGTGTGTGTGTAATTTTTTCTCAGTATTTTGCAGTTTATTCTATAAATATGCCTGATAAGAATCTATAACTCTGTACTATTTGAAGCATGTAGAAAAGTGCAGATAATATTATAACAGTACCTACCACGCAGATTTAAGTTTCACATTTTGCCTTGTTTACTTAGTTTTATTTTAGTGAGAAAGAAAATGTTGCATATACAGGTCAAGCCTACCCTATGTGTATAACCCCTTCCCTCTATCTCTCCAAAAGCAACCACTGTCCAGAAGGTGATATTTATCCTTCTGCTCTTATGTATATTGAAAGTTATTCTTACACATTAAAAGACCTAAAATATATTTTATTTGGATTAGATTGAAATGATTGTTTAAACCACAGCTTATAATCTCCTTCACAGATGCTCTGATATAATTTATATATTATTTTTACTTATTTATTTATTTTGGTTGGGGATTCATTGAGGGTACAAAGAACCCTCAGGTTATACTGATTGCATTTGTTAGGTAAAGTCCCTCTTATAATTATGACCCATCCCCCAGAGGTGTGTAATACACCGTGACCCACCACTCCCCTCCATTATAGTTTTAATAGTGCAAATTACTGAAAACATTTTTTTCAAAATCTTTATGAGGTAAGTAACCATTATTTCCCAATCACGAGATATGAATTGAAATAATGTTGCCTGTTCCTGAAGTTTTTCTCCTAATCCCTTCCAAAATAATTTCTTTATGTAAAAAATTAGAGCCATCTTTAGCTTAAGCATAAATTATTTGCCATAAAGAGAAGGTTGAAATAAAATTTATGGAAGAGAATTATTTATTGACTGTGAGGTGCCAAATCATGTCTCTTCTTAAATATGCTGATAGCTGCTTGCTTACAAAAATATGTTGCTGTATTATGTGTATTTTAGCTATAGTTGTATATGAATTGTTATCCCAAATGAATCAAATTCCAAGGATTTTCTTAACAAATTTTAAAGTGGCAAAAAATAGAACATATGTTTATTCTTAAACATGAAAAAATTACATTCAGGCTGGGTTCCATGGCTCATGCCTGTAATCCTAGCACTCTGGGAGGCTGAGGTGGGTGGATTGCCTGAGCTGACGAGTTTGAGACCAGCCTGAGCAAGAGCTAGACCCTATCTCTACTAAAAAAAAAAGAAAAAAGAAAGAAAGAAAAACAGGTAAGAGTATCACTTGCATCCAAGAGTTGGAGGTTGCTGTGAGCTGTGATTCCATAGCACTCTATCCAGGGCAACAGCTTGAAACACTGTCTCAAAAAAAACAACAAACATTCATAGCTTTGAAATGATAGAGTGAGGAGGACAAATTATACCAAATGTATAAAATATAAAACCTCCTATATCATGAAACATAATCAAGTAGGGAAACTATTATAAAAATGGTAGTTACTACCTACAGTACAGAAAAGGGAACTTTAAAATATAAAAGAAAAAACATTAAGATATCTCTGGATAAAATAGAGGAAATACAGATGATAAGTGAAATGTAAATTATAGTATACATACAAATAAATTAGAAAAATATTTAAAATAATGCCTGTAAGTAAGGTTGAAGTTGGGTGAAACTAATAAGCTCTTTGTTGTGTTTAAAACCTTAAAATTAATAACTGCCAATTTGGAAAGAGGTATGATTTATAAAAATGTTTATGTTCTTTGAATGAATAATCTCTTATGAATTAAACTAGAGTATTTAATGCAACATAAGGAAAAAGAATCCTTGGGTTTGAAGATAGCTCCTTGTTGCTTTAACTGTGAATAGAAGTCTTACCATTATCCAAAGCAGGAAAATGGTTAAATAAATTATAGCAAGTCAACAAAATGGAGTACTAAATTGGTTATTATAAAATGTAATTATTTATTAAGATGATAGCACATGATGAGTAGAAAAATGGAATGAGAACTGTGTTCATTATGCATCTAGCTATGTGGCATGTACACGTACCAAGTCTCATTATAAAACAAACCCCATCAGGTGTGTCTCTTGTTACGAAAATATCATATAATCTTCACTATTATATAATATTTGACTATTTATTTGGATTTAGGATTTGATTGATTACATATTTAGGAAATGTTTCCTTTGCTAATCTTCAGCATAATTTAGGCTAATAAGCTTGCTTTCCATATTGAGGCTGTTCTAATTTTCTTTTAGCTTTCAACTATCTATGACTTTTTAAGTGTCTTCAAGTCTGAATTCATACAGTTCTGTTTTTAAGTTGATGTTACAGATATAAATAATTGAGAATAGGCTTGGTGCCCGTAGCACAGTCGTTACAGCACCAGCATGTACGCCGGGGCTGGTGGGTTCGAATCTGGTCCGGGCCAGCTAAACAACAATGACAACTGCAACAAAAAATACCCATATGTTGTGGCAGGTGCCTGTAGTCCCAGCTACTTGGGAGGCTGAGGCAAGAGAATCGCTGAAGTCTGAGACTTTGAGTTTGCTGTGATGCCATCTACTGAGGGCAACATAGTGAGATTCTGTCTCCAAAAAAATAAATAAAATAAATAAATAAATAATTGAGAATGAAGAACATACCAATTGAAACAATAATTGATTATATAGATTTTGAGAAGTGAGCTCTATTTTTTTGTATTTTTTCAGATAGAGTCTTACTTTGGTGTCCTCAGTAGAGTGCTGTGGCATCACAGCTTATAGCAACCTCAAACTCTTGGCCTTAATTCAGTTCTCTTGCCTCAGGCTCCTAAGCTAGGACTACAGACCCCGCCACAATGCCTGGCTATTTTTAGAGATGAGGCCTTGCTCTGGCTCACGCTGGTGAGAAGTGAGCTCTTGAGTGAGTATATATAGTACCAGAATGTCAATGAATAAGTTTTTTAATATTAGGGAAGTGAAGGTTTGATTTTTTTTTTTTTTTTTTTTTGAAGTCTGACTCAGGGACTTCTGGGTCTTAGTTTTCTTCTATTACTAGCTAGCAAGCTTGGCAAGTAGCCTTAACATCTTTAAACAGTTTCTTCTTAATTTGAGAGGGTTGGATTTGACATCGTTATTCTATTAGGTCCCTTTCTGTGTTATTGTTATTGCAAGGTTAATATTAGGCTTTCAACAGTAATATGAAGACTGTTAGATCTGGGAGGGGTATCAAGAAGCAGTGTAGCCTATGTTTTTTTCATATTTGTGGAGTCTGAAGAAATATCAGGAGCCAATTTTAAGAAACATGACTTTAAAGTTAAACATTGTCACTTTAGGTGATGGCTTAGGGTTATAGCTTACTGCAGCTTCAAAGTCATAGTAGGTTCAGGTGATCTTCCTGAGACTTCTGAGTAGCTCCAACTACCGTGCCGGGGTACTTTATTTTTGGAGAGATGGTGTCTTACTGTGTTGCCCACATTGATTTTGAACTCTTGGCTTCAGGCAGTCCTCCTACCTTGGTCTCCCAAAGAGCTGTGATTACAGGTGTGAGCTACCACACCTGGCCAGAAGCAGTTCTTTGATACAGTGCTTCAAAAATTTTATGTTTTTGGCTCGGCGCCTGTGGCTCAAGTGGCTAAGGCACCAGCCATGTATACCTGAGCTGGCGGGTTCGAATCCAGCCTGGGCCCGCCAAACCACAATGACGGCTGTAAACAAACAAACAAAAAAAATGGCCGGGTGTTGTGGGGGGT